>CM065395.1:32567500-32642500 GCA_033060915.1 Euryodendron excelsum
TGAGGCTTGAGCAACCAATAGTGCACAAGTGACGAGCATCTAGGAAACAGAGCGCACACACTTGCAAAAGAGAAAGCTTACATTTAGGAATTAAGAAGTAAACACAAGAGCATCCATTCATACAAGGAAAAGAGAAAACTACAAGTGAAAGAGAAAAGTAGACTCTTCATTGACGTAGTAAAGAAATTACATTTGGGAAGAGCTTATTACACTAAATAAAAAGACCAAGATCTAAGAAAAAGAAGGCCAAAATCTAGGACAAGGAGGAAAAGCCTAAGACTGGGCGTCATCCACCATAGTAGCATCATCCATGGCATAATCCTCTTCTCCTCGACCCCCCACCGCCATATAAGTAGTGTTGTCCTCACCAGGCTGCAAAATCGAGAAGTCCTGCCCAAGATAGGCACAAACGACCATCCTTCTGCAAAGCTTGTCACATATGCCTTACTCATCTCCATGTTAAAGGCCTCTCCCGTCTTGAAGTCCCTAACGGCCTATTCCTTTGCGTCCTCAAGCTACTTCGGGAAGACACCAACCTTAGCCTGGGCGGCCTCCTTCAATACTTACAAAGTCCTGAGTCAAAGCATCCCTCTCAACAAGAAGGGCATCCCTCTCAATGGTTAAGGCTTCCTTCTCGGCCATGACCTTTTCCAATTCCTTCTTCATGGCCGCGACCTCCACAAGGGCATCAGTGGCCTTCTTCTTTTGCTCATGATAATACCTATCTGCAGAAGACAACTTGGTGCCCATAATAGTAGCTTTGACAGTAGCCTGAAGGGCTGAGATTAACCCATTTGCCTCGTATTTAACGGTTAGCAGCCAAAGGGACTCATCCCAGGCCGAGAGCCAGTGAGATGCCACCACGTCACGGAAGCGCAAAGGGATGCATCCAGTCACCACTAGTCGCTACCATCATTTTACATACGGCTCAATGAATGTGCCCCCATTACAAGGATTCACTGACCACTAAATTTCCCCGATCAAGACCAACGCAACCAAAGGAATTGGGGGCATCTGATAGGTACCAATCCCGAGTTGTACTCTACCCCAAAGACTAGATTCTAAACATGCTTGATCTCGACCAATAATATCCTGACCAAGTTTATCCCAAATCGAAAGCTTGGCAGAAGTAGCTAGCACGCCACCTCGAGTATGATATGAGGCGCCTCGACAACCTATTCCAAGATCGTCACTTACAAATTAGTTTCTATCACTTTACTGGGGGCACGATTGCGCCCATAAAGAGTGCGACACGGGGGCACGATCATGCCTACCAAATGGGCAGCCGCTACCTGAGAATCACTCCTGTCTATACTGGTATATAAAGAAGACTTCACCTCCTTTTAAGGTATATATAGAATTCCTAGCTCTTACCCTGTCCATATTCCTCTAAACTCACTGCCTAACTTTAGCATACATATATTCTTGACAAGCACCACACCAATGTTCATAGCCTAGAGACGCTTCACATTCCATCGGATCACTTCATCTTGGCTTGAAGTAGACCGTACAAATTTATTGAGTCATCAATTGTAATTTTAAAATGTAAATTTCAATTTTGCTGTTATTCAACATAGGTCCTCCACTTACAAGCCAATCCAATATTTAAAAAAAAAAAAAAAAACTATGTAGAAAATCATCATGATGTAAATCCTTTACTTCGATTGGATATATCATACACAAAAAACTTCCACTTGCCATCATTTGCCATCCGTTAAAGACAGAAGAGAATGCACAAGTTGGGTTAAAAGCATAGGATTCTGCATTTGTTACAGTAGCAGTATCCTGAACCACATAAGCCATGAGATCATCATGGATAACAATAACTCTTCTAGCTGTGGTTTAGATTTCATGTAAGAGTGCGGCCATAGGTTGGCGGAGATGCAAAGAGGCTTCGAAGGATGGTTGGAGATGTGCCGGAAATTTACTGGCTGCGCTTGGGTTGGGAGGAGGAGAGAGGAAAGGAGGGTTGGGGAACTCATGGAATTGGATTTTTGCAGCTTCAAGACGGTTCTTGTCATTGAAGCATAGTTTGGCCCGGTGGATGTGGGTGGCAGAGCAAGCATAGTGTATCGGAATATTGTAGGAGGAGATAAGGCAGGAGAGGTGGAGGAGCTGGTTGAGATGGCTCTGGCATGGAAAAGGCAACATCATCACAATCACTTGAGCTTGGTTGAAGCCGCTCTGATCAAGGCTTGGGTGTGGATTATTGAGATCCATGGATTATATTTTCTGCAAGAGTTTTCTTTATCTTCTATCTGGTTGATCTCCGAGCTAAAATGAGTAGGTTCTTTATTTATAACAGGCAAAAAAAGAAGGGGGATAATCTTGAAAGGTATTTGTGTTTCATCATTAATACAAGGATCATCACAATTCAATAATGTATAATTGCCTTTTGTTATGGAAGAGTGAGTAGGAAATTGTATGGATGACCGAAGGTGGAGTTGGTAGCATGTGATTACCAACTCCACCTCCCTGTCTATAAAAAGAGCTGCGTAGGAAGAGAGAAAAGAGAAAAGAGAGAAAGAAAAGGAAGAGAAAGAGAGAAAAAAGAGAAGAAAGAAAAAAACAAAAAGTGTAGGTAAATTATTTAAATTTCCGTTATCTTTATATTTTGTCTTATGAAAGAAATACATTCTTGAGTGATCAAAAAGATCTATTCCCATAGTTTTAGAAAAACTATTTAATTATTATTTCATAGTGTTAGAAGAATTAGTTTTATCATATATTGCGTTTGAATATTTTGCTTGCTTAGTATTCATTTAGTTTTATAACACGTTATCAACATGTTATTTTAAATGCTTTGTGTTCTTCCTGTATTTTATGTGTAATTTATCTTCATTTTAAATTCTTTACTATTCACTCAATTCGCATGAATAGTATGAATAGTAGTTCAACTATTGAGATGAATAGTATTTATTTCAAAACTTTGTTGTTTTATTTCTCCAAGATCTTGCATTTTTTGCCTATGATATTTATAGATTTGGAATTCATAATTCAATAACTTTTCATAGACATGTGACTTGACTATATTTTGATATCTGAATTACAAGTTATAATAGAGACAAAAATAGTAATATTATATATATTGATACATATATCGATGAAGCGCGTAGTAATAAATATTATGCTTAATAGCATTCTTCTTATGCATAAGTTATTATTGATAACTGCTGTTGATGAACAATTGTTTTACTATTTATAAATAGTAATTGCATAGTAATTATACAATAAACCATATATAATCAATAATACGGCCATATTTTTCACAGTTCTATCTGTTGCTTTGTATCATAATACCCACCTAACATACTGTGTTCGGTAGAGGTCTGCACCCAGTTTGTTTACTTATTGTTACTTTATAAGGACGGTTTGTCGCCTACTACTACTTTAATTTATGTTGCTGTTATTATTTAACTACGTTTGTTATGGACGCTACCTAATTTGGTTTACCATTGTGTCATCATTGAATGTTTGAAAAATACAAGTCCCAGAAGACTATAATTTTTCACAAGGCTTATTATGATTTAATGCATTTGGAGTTGCAAGATAATCAATAAATGCACTTGGAGTTGCAAGATTATGATTGAATGCACATAAAGTTGCAAGACAATGATTTAGTGCACCTGAAGTTGTAATAACAAGGATGTAGTACAGTGTTGCCAAATAAAAGAATGAGTATAATTTTTATTATTCAAATACGTCCACAATGAAAATGATGTGGAAGAAATCTTCCTGCTGAAGATATAATAGAAAAATATATTAATATTTTATGCCTCGAACGTGCTCTAGAAGTAGTAATATCGAGAATGTTAATTTAGAAATTATATTCCAATGGCAAATCATGTAAATATAATAAAAGATAAGGGTAAATAGTTATATAAATTAGTTACTATTCATGCATACTATTTACATTACTATTTATGATACTATTTATGAGTTCCACATTATTTTGATTTGGTTCCTCATTTTCTTCCTATGTTTTTATTAGTGTTATATCATCTTTCTAAAAAGAATACAAATTTATAATATGTATCAATCCCTAAAGTGATAAGTGAATGGTATGAATCCAGCGTAGTATAGCTTACTAAATCAAGTGCTATGATTAGCTAACATATTTGACCAATTTTATATTATTTTCTGAAGTGAATGTAATTTTATTTGATGGTCATGAATATTGTTACAGATGTGATTACAATGTAATAATCTTTAAAATTATGGAGATACCCTGAAGGTTGTAAATGCCACTAGAAGTGAAAAAATGTGAGCAAAATAAAATAGAAAAAGGTTTACAAAATAAACCTTTCAAAAATTATGAAGATGTTTGTTACAAGTGTAGTATGAAAGGGCATTGGTCACGTACATGTTGTACGCCCAAACCATTAGTGGATATTTACCGAGTATCAACATAAGATAAAGAAAAAAAATTTGAAATGAATTTCATAAACTTTGATGACTCAGTAAAAATCACTCACTTTGATGTTTCAAATATCTTTGAAGATCATGATGAAAAAATAGATTACTTAATTGGTGATAGACATGTTCATACTGACTAGTTTATGTTTTTGTTCTTTTAAGTTTATTGTCACCTTGTGTAATGTTTTTCTAAAGTATGCTTCTTTTAAATGAATGTTTTCGTTTTCTTATAAATAAGCAATTTTAATATTTTGTATAGAAACATGGAATCTACCAAAGCATTAATAGCTTCCAAGATGAACGATAGAGATATATATTTAGTATACAGTGTAACAACCCATACAATTCTTCAAGAGAAAAAATATTTTATTAGCTTAACGTTAGCTGAAAATAATGTCAAGACAATATCTGGTAGTACAAAATTAATTAAAGGTTCTGGAAGAGCCAATATATTGTTACCAAAAGGAACAAAACTCTATATTGATGATGTTATGTATTCAACTAGAGCTACAAGGAATTTGCTCAGTTTAAAGATATACGTAATAATGGATATCAGATTGAGACAACAAATGAAGAGAATAAAGAATATCTTTACATTATTTCTATTATTTCATGCCAAAAGCATATATTAGAAAAACTCGCTACCTTCTCTTCTGGATTATATTATACAACTATAAAAATTTTAGAATCATCTGAAGTGATGCACCAGAAGTGTTTTGACCCAAAGAATTTTATATTTTAGCATGATTGTCTTGGTCATCTAAGATCAACGATGATGTGTCAAATAATTGAGAACTCTCATAAGCATCCGATAAAGAACCAAAAAATTCTTTTGTCAAGTGATTATACATGTCATGCTTGTTCACAAGGAAAATTAATTATGAGACCATCCCCTTCAAAAGTAATAGTTGAATCCCTGACATTTTTACAAAGAATTCAAGAGGATATATGTGGGCCGATACACTCACCATGTGGACCATTTCGTTATTTTATGGTTTTAATAGATACATCCATTTGATGGTCACATGTTTATTTGCTTTCTACTCGTAATGTTGCATTTACTAGGTTTCTTACTCAAATTATCAGATTATGAGCACATTTTCCAAATTACTCGATTAAGTCAATACGATTGGATAATGCTAGTGAGTTTACATCTCAAGCTTTTGATGATTATTGCATGTCCATATGAATTGATATTTAACATCCCATTGCACACACACACACACACACAAAATGGTCTAGCTGAATCTTTTATCAAACGCCTTCAGCTTATAACTCGGCATTTACTTATGAGAACAAAATTGTCTGTTTTTGCTTGGGGACATGCCATATTGCATGCTGCATCATTAGTCCGTATCCGACCCACTGGTTACCGCGAATATTCACCATTACAACTTGTTTTTGGTCAACAACCAAATATTTCACATCTAAAGGTTTTTGGTTGTGCTATATATGTACCAATTGCGCCACCACAACGTTCTAAGATGAGTCCCCAATGTCGACTTGGAATTTATATTGATTTTGATTCTCCATCTATTAGTAGATATCTTGAACGTTTAACAGGGGATGTATTCACTGCACGTTTTGTAGATTGTCATTTTGATGAGATACTTTTCCCACCATTAGGGGGAGATAAAATGCAACTAGAAAAACAGTATGAGATTACTTGGAATACTTCCACGGTATCTCATCTTGATTCTCAAACCAATCAATGTGAATCAAAAGTTCACAGAATTATTTATTTACAGACGATTGCAAATCAATTACCTGATGTGTTTACCAACACAAAGAAGATAACAAAATCATATATACCAGCTACTAATACCCCAGCACGTATTAATGTCCCTGTAGGACAATCTACTAATATAACAGCAAATGAATTTCAAGCATGCATGAAGCGTGGGAGACCTGTTGGTGAAAAGGTACAGTTCTTAGAAAAAGAAAGGTACAAATACATAAGTAAGTTAGTATTCCTGAAGAAACCACAGTATGTAAACCTCCAGAAGAAGGAACTCTTGTAAAAGAATTCCTAGAAGAGGAACTTCCTGAAGAGATATCGCCTACAGAGGAAAGTAATGAGATCTCAATAAGTTATGTGAATACAGGAGAAAAATGGAATAAAAATAAAATTGTTGTCGACACATATTTTCATTTAAAGTGGCTCTTGCAATTACAAGAAGTAATACAGAGAATGAACCATAAATAGTTGACAAATGTCAACATAGAAATGAGTGGCCAAAATGGAAAGAAGCAATTGAGACAGAATTAAACTTATTAACACAAGGCAAAGTATGTGGACCCGTAGTCCAAACACTAGAAGATGTAAAACCGGTTGGATACAAATGGGTATTCGTGTGAAAACGAAATCAGAAAAATGAAATCGTGAGATATAAAGCACAACTAGTAGCACAAGGTTTCTCGCAGAGACCTGATATTGATTATGATGAAACATACTTTCCTATAATGAATGACATTATGTTCAGATTCTTAATTAGTTTGTCAGTCTCAGAAGGACTGAATATGCGTCTGATGGACGTCGTGATAACCTACTTGTATGGTGAATTACATAATGAAATATATATGAAAATTCCTAAAGGATTTAAAATGTCTGAAGCAAATATTTCAAAATTTCAAAGTTTATATTCTATCAAGTTTTAAAGATCTTTGTATGGATTAAAACAATCTGGACGCATATGGTACAATCGTCTCATTGAATATCTAGTGAAAAATGGATATGTGAATAATACAATTTATCCATGCGTTTTTATTAAGAAATCAGAATCTAGCTTTGCTATTATTGCAGTCTATGTTGATGATCTAAATCTTGTTAGAACTCCTAAAGAGCTTACAACAACCACTGGTTATTTAAAGAAGGAATTTAAAATGAAAGATATTGGAAAAGCTAAATTTTGTCTTGGATTACAAATTGAGCATTTATCAAATGGAAATCTCATCCATCACTCTACATATACAGAAAAGGTTTTGAATCGATTTTATGTGAATAAAGCTCATTCATTGAGTTCTCCCATAATTGTTCAATCACTAGATGTACAAAATGATCCTTTTCGCCCTTAAGAATACAGTGAAGAACTCCTTGGTCCTGAAATACCATACCTCAGTGCTATTAGGACTCTTATGTATCTTGCAAATTACTTAAGATTTGATATTGTATTTTCTGTAAATTTATTGGCAAGATATAGTTCTGCACCAACTCAGAGACATTGGAAAGGGGTAAAACACATATTCCGTTACCTCCGAGGAACAACAGATCTGAGTTTGTTATATTCAAAGGGACCAGAATCAGAGTTAGTTGGCTATGTAGATGGTGGTTATCTCTTTGATATACATAAAGCACGATCACAAATCGAGTATGTATTTACCGATAGTAATACTACTATATCTTGGCGATCTGTGAAGCAGACACTAACTGCAACTTATTCAAATCATTCTGAGATCATCGCAAATCATTAAGCAAGTCGAGAATGCATTTGGTTGAAATCTATGATCCAACATATTCAAGATAGTTGCGGACTATCCTCGATCAAAGATACCTCAACGATTTATGTGAAGATAATGCAGCATGTATTGCACAAATCAAGAGAGGCTACATCAAAGGTGACAGAAATAAATATATATTGCCAAAATTCTTTTATGCACATGAACTCCAAAAAACAGTGATATTGATGTCCAACAGATACGTTCAAGTGACAACTTGGCAGATTTATTCATTAAAGCACTCCTAATTGCAACATTTGAGAAATTAGTACACAACATTAGTATGTGTCATCTTAAAGCTCTAAACAATTGAAGCTATCAACTTTAATTTCATACCAGATGTATGAATGAGGGGGAGTTGCAAACTGTACTCTTTTTCCTTCGCCAATATTTTTTTTTCATAGAATTTTTCTTAGCAAGATTTTAACGAGGCAATTTTAGCATATTCATTTTTCTTTCACTTCAATTTTATAAGGTTTTTTTGGTGATAGTCATCCAAGGGGGGTGTTATGGAAGAGTGGGTAAGAAATTGTATGAATGACCAAAGGTGGAGTTGATAGCATGTGATTACCAACTCCACCTCCCTGTCTATAAAAAGATTTGTGTAGGAAGAAAAAAAGAGAGGAGAGAAAGAGAAAAGAGAGAAAGACAAAGAGAAAAAAGAGAAAGACAAAGAGAAAAAAGAGAAGAAAAAAAAAAGCAAATAGTATAGATAAACTATTTAAAGTTCTATTGTCTTTATACTTTGTCTTATAAAAGAAATACATTATCAGATGATCAAAAAAATCTATCCCCATAATTCTAGAAGAACTATTTAATTATTATTTAACAATTCTAAAAAAACTATTTTTATTATATATTGTATTTGAATATTTTACTTGTTTAGCATTCATTTAGTTTTATGACGCCTCTTTTGTTCTATTTTTAGTCTCTTTCACCCTTCCCGCAGCCTTCGTCGTGTTGTAAATGTCTTGTTCCATGAAGTAACCAAGCATGGTTTGTATTGCTTGGGCAGACTTCGTTTACCCGCTCACATGGCATTTGACTAAGATAAGCAACATTTAGCTCTTAGAATTTTAATATTTTTAATTAAAACTATAAAAGGATATTCCCTTATTTCTTTTTCCTTTCACACTGAAACTCCACCCGCAATTTTTGTATTTGTTGAAGAGATTTCTTTATCTATATTAAAAACTTCTTCATTTTATGGCTGAAATAGAGATCTCTATCTCATGGATTAGTAAAATTCATGAAGTAATCATAAATAAAATAAAAATATAAGATAAATTATTTAAAACGTATTTGAAAATAAAAGAATTTATTGTTATATATAAAAAAAACTAATGATAATTTAAGGGTAAAATGTAACGGTTTTTGGTTTAGCGGATAAAATGAAATTAAATTATAGTTTAAAAGATTAAAAGTGTAATTAATTTTTAATTTTTATAACTTATTTTAAATGAGAACTATATTGACTTTCTTTTAGAAGTTGAAAGCTAAAATAGAGCAAATCAAAATTCAGATATGACATTAAAATTTGAGACATAATTGGAAGGACAAAATAATTGTTTACCCCATCTAAAATATAACATATTGACTCATTAAACTATCAATTTATATTAATCAACACATTCTGTTAGTGCGTTAGGAAAGTGAACAAAAAATAGTCATGTAACTTGCGCATATTCACACCTTCTCTTTTTGTTGCTATAATACTCTTGGATTGCCCTTAAATTTACATGTCATTTTAAGGACATTTTAGTCATTACATAATTACTATAATGATTGAATATCGGTTTAAATATAAAATCATACTTTCATGGATATATATAAGTCGCATGATACTTTTTCAACGACTTTGGTAGCCAACACTCATCTCTCCCTCTATTCTTTTTCTTTTTTTTTCTCTCCCATCATGTTAGGCACCATTCACCTCCACTTCCTCTTTTTTTTTTTTTTTTTTTTTCTTTTTTTTCTTTGTCTCCTTGTTCTTTGTCCCCCACCTCTTTATTGTATCTCTCTTTCTCTCCACTGAAAGAAAAGTGGGTTGCACATTCTCTCTTTCTCTAATTGCAAGACACTCCACATACACACTCATGCACATGTCATTATTGCTCCACCAATCAACTCACCATTAACTCACCAATTAACTTACTGCTTGCCACATACCACACACACATATACTCATGTAATATTTACATACTAATTAACTATGCAATAAATATAATTTAAGTAATTATGAAATTATGAGATTATATTCTCACATAGTTCTTTTGGTATATCACTTCGTACCGTATACTGTCAAAAAAAAAATTGATTTTTTTAATTTAAGATTCATTGTATTATATCAACACATAATGGGTAAAAATTTTGACCAAAAAATTTTAGAGAAAGATTTTCTTAGAGATCATTTCAAAAGGGGAATTGCTTTAATGAAGCAACCAATTTTTCCACATAAGTCTAGAGATTGTAAAAGGGGAAGAATTGGCTGGACGACAGACTTTTAACACTAATGGACAAAAAACTCACTACCCACAACACAAATATACATGTATATGTATGTATGTATGTATGTATGTATGAACGTATGCACGTATGTAATCTCTTTTGTGTGCATATAATTTTTTAATATTTTTTTTACTTGCGCCTATTTCCTTTTTTTTTTTTTTTCAAATTTGATTGCACCATCATGCATTAGGGATAGAAAGATTTGCAAATCAATGAAGCTGAATAGCCCCTTCTAGTAGGAATAATTGAAATCAAGTTATTGCTAACCGATAAACCCTAGCTTGGCTCGAGAAAGTGTTAAAATGATGATGGGATGATGGTGCAGTTGAATTTCATTAGATCGTTATGAGAAAACCAAAACTCACATCGTACTCATCTAGAAATCATTCATAGTGGAAGTCACGTGCACGTTAAATTTATCGAGAAGGCTAAAATCCTGGTAATATAATTAATATTATGAGTCCGAGGTTAATTGTTGAAGACCTTGGAAAAATAAGCTGTGATTTGAAGTATTCCAGTCCCTGACATTACAGATAACTGAATTAAGTGCTTGAAATTTGCGAGAGATATTTTTTAAGGTTAATTACACTTTGCACTTTACACCAACTTTCACTTCAATACTTTTATTTTATTTATAACAATGCAGTTTTTATATTTTTAAGTTATTGTAATGTCGGCCTTTTGTTAACTTTCGTTTGAGAGATGACTAAAAAATTCAAATGTAATGAGTATATGGCCAAAATTAAGGGCAAAGATGTAAAATTTAACTCATTTACCTAATAATCTATCATAAAATTTTTCAAAATAATTCTAAAATTATTAATTTAATCAATTCTATAATGTATATATTATAATTAGGCTCTATGTAAAAACCTGTAATTCGATTTATATGCGATACACGTGACTTGTTGAATGGGAAAGGCCTGAATTTACAATTTTTTTCTTTTTTAAAAAACCATATTTGTATTACAGGAGAATTTTTCTTCTATTTCTCAAATGAAAGTTAGTAGGTTAACATTACAATAAATAGAAATTATAAAAGATTAATTGTTATAATTAAAAATAAAGATACTGAAGTAAAATTTGGTCTAAACTGTGTAATTAACCTATTTCTTTTAAATTTTGAACTCTCTACTTTCAACGTGCCCTTCCATTTTTGCTTTTAACAGCTATTCTAATTTTTCAGATTTATAAGCTAATTGTTTTTTCTTCATGTTGGTCTCGATTATGGGGCCCTTCTTTTGATGTCATTAACCTTTAAACTAATTGCGTCCTAAATTATACAATTCTTCTAACTAAGTAGACAAACTCTGCTCTAGTCACACAATTTTGATGTCAAATTCTCGAATTCTTATTTTGACCAATAGTTAAAATAATTTAATTTGCATATTTGTATAAAAAAATTGCATACTTTTTTTATAATTTAATGAATAAATGACTATTATGTTTTTTTTTTTTATCTATTTTAAATACTGTAAAATGAGGTATTCTGAAGATACTGATGCATGCAAAAATAAAAATTTATTTTAAAAACCCAGTCTCTGCGGTGTCAGAGAGCATCGGGCAGCAACAAGCACTCACATGGTGATATTCTCCATGCATGCCACAATGACTCGTGAATCTGCCAGCCAATGGTTGACCCAAAATTTGTGCTAAGCAATCGTCTTGCACTACCTTAAACACAGCATTAAATGACTGTTTTTCTGGTATTTTGCATGTTATATGAACTCTATAATAGTTAGTCCTTAACATGCGCCCATGTGCCATGGCCTCATGTTAGTGTGACCCATAAAATCTTATTTTCTTTTCTTTTCATATTCTTTTATTTTGCACTTTATTTAACAACCAAATATAAACGTAATCTCGTATCATCTTTTCTTTTCATTTCTCTTATGAAGTCCTTGATCTAAACCCAACATAAGAGTTATAAATGTGATAAAATATGACATAATGCCTTCATTTTCTTAAACAACTACCAAATTAATGAAGGAATTTTTTAATTTGTCAAAATTACACTTAAGACATCATTAATATTAGTAATAAAATATTTTAAATTCAAGTTTTGTACTAGAAACTTAATAATAAATTCAAAATTATATGGTGTAAATACAACTCTTTTAGTCTTTATCCTTTATATATATACATATGTTTTCCTACATAATGTATGACTTTTGATTTTTAAATTTACCTAGTTATTTTACTGTATCAATTTTTTGTTGTCCTTTGTGATTCGCCAAGAAATTTTTAGGGTTTTGTAGGGCTATTGTGATAAATGATAGTATCAATTTATTTTGTTATCTTAAAATTTTGTTTTATTAAATGATTTGATATTATTCTTAATTAAAATAATTAAAAAGATATGTGAACTTATTAGAGGTATATTTAGCATTTAAAATACATAAAACAATACAAAAATTGAAAAGATGTCAACAACTTCATTAATTACATTCTTGAAAGCATCATTAACACTAGAAAGTTAATACTTCATTTTTTTAAGAAAAGACTTACATACTAACGCTCTCCTTAACTAAGTACACATATTAGCATTTGCCTTTTAATATATACGAGCAACATTAATTATATGTAATATGCAGTTATATAAGCCCGAGTCAGATAAGGTTTTAAGCTCTAACCCAAGCCTAACCTGGAAAATATCCGCCTTAAAAGTTAACCCAACTCGGTTATGCAAGCCTACACACAAATCCCAAACCGCAAAATAATACGATTGGGCTGATTGGGCAATCTGGGTCATCGGCCCAAATCTAAACCGACATGAAGAAAAAAAATTAAACTAAAAAGATAGAATAGCCATTAAAAACTTGAATCCAAAAGGAATTGCAAGAAGTCTGGCTTTTATATGTTTCTTGAAAATTTGACAACGCAGCCAGCTTGTCTTTTTTATCAAGGTCTCAACAATGGTAGGCTTAATATATTAATCACTAGATAAAATTATATATATATATTTCCAATCGTGGTATAAATTGCATTTTTATTTCAATAAGCTTATATATTAAATATTATATCTAATATTTATATGTTTTTTTTTCTTTTCAGCTTATTCCCAAATAATAGGTTGATGATGTTTCTATATGGGCTTATTTTGCGATAGACTAAAAACTCTTTTTATTATATAGATTTTAGATTTGGATCGTTATTTTGGGAGAGATTACGTAATTTGTTTTTGTTTTATGAATTTTAACGGAAGACCACGTTTGTTTGGATAAATGTTTAAAAGATATATTAACTTTGGTATGTATTTTTGTAAGCATTTAGGTTTGAATGAATGCCTGAATTTTGTTATTTGGATCATGTTAAATGTACATTTTATTAGGTCAAACAACAAATTACCAAAATTATTTGTAATTTATATACAAAATTATTTTTTTCCAAAAAATACATTAGCGACGGCCTTTTACCGTTGCTAAAACTGAGGCACTTGTCGGTAAAAGGATGCCTTTATTGCATTGGTTTTTTGCGACGATTATTTTCCTGTCACTAAATGTTTTTTGTGAATGTTAAAACCTTCGCTAATAGTCGTCGCCAATAAGTATTAGCGATAGTGTTTAACCATCGTAAAAACACTTTTGCGATGGCAAGGCAGCTATCGCAAAAAAAAAAAAAAATCCCCCGACAAAGTGTATTTGCGACGGTTTCCATGCCATTGCAAAAACTATTTGCGATGCCAGTAGTTTTGTCGCCAAAAATGTTGTTACAGCGCCTTCGCTCATACTTGTTTGCGATGACAAAGGGACTTTTTGAGATGGGTTCCTGCCGTTACAAATACTCTATTTTCTTGTAGTGTTTGTCCTGTGTTGGACTGCTGTCCATTAAAACATGAAATGAAAAAGCTACTTATGAAAAATTGCAAGGAGAAGAAATTGATAAACTATCTTGAGGTTTTTGAATGCCTCACCCAATCAAACTAGGCTGATCTCCAGGATATGTGAACTGCGAATCCTATGCTTCAATGGTATATATTTTTAAAATTTGAGGTTCATTATAAACATGATATATTTGACAGTCAGAAGGTGAAAATCCTTTCATCGAACTCATGTTTTAAAATAGTAATGCATGTAGGCAACCAAAAAAAAAAATGGTAAACCTTGATATTTAAAACATTTAATAAATAATAAATATTTGGCTGAGAGTACATGACAGTGCACACATTGACTTCACTAAAACTCCACTATGTAATTCTTTTGGAGATCAAGAGCTTGACTCCGTAACTTGTAAATATTTTAGTCCTGACTTGAATAACAGGCATTTGACTAGATCAATAAAGCGATTAGTTGATGTGCCCACAAATTAATTTTTATAAATATTCTAAATTAATTTTTTATAAAACCAATCGATGGAAGGGAAAAGCATTGTGACCATGGTTTTTTCTTGCTAAATCTTATGTGATTTTTTCTCGCTAAATCTTACGCACAGTCAAATCATTGGCCCAACCCAGGAAATAAGAACTAGCCCTACCTTGAGTATTTTTCCCATCACTTTATTCTGTATTCTTAAATCAACGAGTATCTATGAGGCCGAATCAATGTGGCACTAAAATCACATATTTTTCACTTTAAAATTTATTTTCTTACATATAATTTCCAAGTCATTTATTTTCAAGTAAGTTTTAAGTTATTCATCCTTCATTTTTGTTTTGGTTGATGTACTAATTTATCAATTATTGGGATGGAGATCCCTGTTCCAGCCATAGAATGGAGAAGATCCCAACACAAAAAAAGAGAAACTCTTCACCATATAAAAAAATTGCAGGTGGAGTTTCAGTGGGAAAAAAGAAAGAAATAGGAGAATATTCCCTTTTTCCCCTTTGTTGACCTTTTTTAGTAGTTTTAATTAAAAAATTAAAATTAGATTAATTGTACTTTGCACCACTGTACTTTACACTAAATTTTACTGCAAGTTCTTTATTTTTATTTGTAACAATTACGTCCTTGCATTTCAAATTTGTTACAATATCAACTTTTTATTAACTTCTATTTGTGAAATGGACAAAAAATTTGCATTTGACAATTATGTGACATTTTTCAAGGCTCATGTATATTGGCCTTGAGTCGAAATAGGGGTTTTTATATAAAGTCTAATTACATTATATACATCACAAAGTCAATTAGTCCTCGAATTTGTGAGTAATTTGAGAAAAATTTATAGTATATTATTAAGGTATAGGACTTTACATATTTTTCAATTAGTCCTCGAATTTGGATATTCTATCTATTTCTTTAACAAAAGTTAGTATGAGATTTACATTGCAATAAATTAGAAGTATAAGGCATAATTATTCCAAATAAAAATGAAGGTCCTTAAGTGAGATTTGATATAAAGTGTAGGAAAGGAAAGTATAGGATGATTGATAAAGGCTATTAGGTTGATTTGTCTGGGCCCTTCTCAGAATATTAATGGTTTGTGGCTCGAGCCTCTACAAAGACAGTGAGGAGAGAACCAAAAGTAGCCTAGAGAGAGAGAGAGAGAGAGAGAGAGCAGGGGATTAGGCATTCAATAAGTTGGTCATAAACGAGTCTGTTATTTATAGTGGAAGGGCAGCTAACATGGCAGACACGTATCCCTCGTTGATTGTATGTGTTCTATGCCGATGCTATCTGATTGGACGTTGGGAAATGCCACATCTATAACAAATGTGAGGTGTTCTCCACTTAAAATGCGCCATGTGTTTGTCACACTAATTGAGATCAAATCTATATTAAATGTGTAAAATATTTTCATTAGTGTACGTGATCTCCCACTTAAGTGCATTTGGAGGGGGAGGCTCGCCTGAGGGGAAGTGCAAGTGTAGTTAACTGGTCGATAGGGCTAGTGCCCGCTAGCTCGAGGGGGGAGCAGCTTGACATTTCCTTTTGTTTCTAGCATCCAGTCAACAATCTATGTAAGGGTCTCCAGCAGAGTGAAATGGTGCTTTAGGAGACTTCTTTGAGGTAGGAGAGTGAGCTCCAACGAAGTGTTTGCCTGTCTTATCTCATGTTAGCCAAGTTCATTGGGTGATGTTCAGCCCAAATTCACTAAGCTAGTGCGAGCATAAGCGAGTATGAGGTAAGACTAGCGATGACATGGCAATTCATATAATTTCTAAAAATATTTTTGCAATCCTAGATTCTTGTGACAATCAATTCTACCTAATGATATAAGAAAGGAAATAATCTAACTTCATAGGGGAAATGCCACCTTTCACCACCAACTGTGGCGCGGCGCTACCCAATTCCATAGCCTTCTTGCTCAACTCGTCTCCTTCTTCCAAAGCCATTAGCCTCTTCACAACTTGTTCAACAATGGACTATGTAACCAACTCATTCGGGTGCCTCCAATCCTTAAAAACCAGGCCAATTTTGAGCAATTTTGTCACCAACACAGTGTTCCTTGGATGGTCCGAGTGCATTGGCCACGCCACAATTGGAACTCCTATGGTAATGCTTTCCATACATGAATTCCATCCATAGTGGCTTACAAACCCACTCGTGGACCGGTGACCCAAAATTTCCAATTGGGGTGCCCAATCTTTTACCACCATTCCCCTCTTTTCCACTATTTCTTCAAACCCTTTTGGCAGTTCGTCTCTCCTTACATCTCCTACAAAAACATCTCCTCTATTTGCATATCTTAATACCCAGGTGAACCTTTTTTTGCTTCGTTCTAGCCCACCGCAAGCTCTCTAACTTGTTCATCGTTTAATGAAGTCGTGGTTCCAAAAGAAACATATATCACAGAGTTTGAAGCTTGTTTGTCAAGCCACTCTAGAAATTTGTGGTGTCAATTGAAGAACTTGTCATCTGGTGTTCCCACCAAATTCAACGGGCCAATAGCCCATTGCTTTTTTGTTTTCGCCAATGTGTTCCTTGGCTAGTAAATTCATGTATGTAGCTTTCATTACTTTGCTTGTGTGGTAAAGATAGCCGGAGATGAACTTCAAGTAATTGTGTTGATTGCTAATAAATTTCAAGAACCCTGAAGTAAAACAACTTTCTATTGAGGGAAGGTCTCTTAATATTTCGAATTCGACTGGGAAAGGCCTTTCCATGGTTTTCCCAAAGTACATGAAGAGAGTGAAAGCGGAAACAATGGGAAAGTGTATGACTCTGCATTTGCTATTGATGCCACATCTTGAACCATAGACACCATTAAAGAATCATCAATGATAATAATTCTCTGAGCAGTGGGAGAGAGTTTGCCCAAGACAGTGCTGACAGGATTGTAAAGGTGAGATGAGGCATCTAACGAAGGTTAGAGGTATGAGGAGAACTTAATGGAGGAATTTAGGTCTAGTGGAGGAAAAGAAAAAATATGGGTAAGAAATTCATGAAAATGAAGGTTGGTTACAATGTTGGGGTCCTAACCGTGGATGTGAAGCTTAGCTTGGCAGCAAGGCTGGCCCAAGGGTAAGCCCAGCAAGCTACTAGGCTTGAGCAACCCCCTAGGCCAGGGCAACCAAAAAAACTTTTTGGAGCCCAAAATTATTTTTTATAAGAAGCAAGGGCAGCTTTTGAGTTAAGTTAAAGAAGAAAGCGATGAAGAATTAGGGGAGGAAGGTATTAGTGAAGAAGCTAGTGGTGAAGATATGAATGATGTTCATGAAAAATCTACAAGTGAAGGTGATGATGTAACAAATAAAGAATCTATGGAGGGGCATAACGAACACCCTATTCCTATGAATGATAATCTTGGGGATAGAGGTGTTAATGCAGCAAAATGAAAGTATCCTTAACCTTGAGAAAGATGTTGATGCGAACTACGATTTAGGATTGTGGGGTAGTATTAATGACACTAAGGGGTTAATGTTAGTTCTAAGAGGTCCTATGAAGATCTTAAGAGAAAGCGATGCATTTCCAAAGGAAAGTACTTGTGGGAGACATTTTTCTTACAAATTCTATATTTGTGATCTTCCAAATAGTGAGAAGCAAGAAAGGAAGTGGCTTGTGTATTCAAATGAGTTAAATAAGATATTTTGTTTTTGTTGCAAGTTATTCAAGCCCAAACCAATGACAACCAGTTTGGTCGAATGACATGTGAGAACTGACGAAATGGTCACGGGACACTCTGCTTGGGAGTTATCAAAATTTTCTATTTTAGAACAACTCAAGTTATAAAGTGTTAAGTTTTAGGGATTAACGGCTCAAAATTCCCAAACAGCCTCCGAGCGGCCCCAAATTTGGTACGTAACATGGCCTAGGCACGGGTGACATGTAGGGACTGACAGAATAGTCACGGGACTCTCCGTTGGGGAGTTATCAAATTTTTTCTATTTTAGAACAACTTAAGTTGTAAAGTGTTAAATTTCGGGGATTAACGGCTCAAAATCCTCAAATGGCCTCTGAGCGGCCTCAAACTTGGTACGTAGTACGGTCTAGCATGGGTGATATGTGAGAACTGACAGAATGGTCACGGGACTCTCGGTTTGTGAGTTATAAAATTTTATCTATTTTACAACAACTTAAGTTATAAAGTGTTAAGTCTCGGAGATTAACGGCTTAAAATCTCCAAATGGCCTACGAGGGCTCCAAACTTCGTTCGTAGTATGGTCTAGTCACAGGTGACGTGTCAGAATTGATTGAATGGTCACGGGACTCTCAGTTTAGGAGTTATTTAAATTTTTCCGTTTTAGAACAACTTAAGTTATAAAGTGTTAAGTTTCGGGATTAACGGCTCAAAATCTCCAAACGGCCTCTGAACAGCCCTAAACATGGTATGTAGCACGGTCTAGGCACGGGTGATGTGTAAGGATTGACAGAATGGTCACAGGACTCTCAGTTTGGGAGTTATCAAATTTTTTTTCATTTTAGAGCAATTTAAATTATAAAGTGTTAAGTTTCAGGGATTAATAGCTAAAAATTCCCAAACGGCCTTCGAGTGACCCCAAACTTGGTACGTAACACGATTTAGGTATGGGTGATGTGTGGGAACTAACGAAATGGTCACGGGACTCTCAGTATGGGAGTTATCAATTTTTTTCTATTTTAGAACAACTTAAGTTAGAAAGTATTAAGTTTCGGGGATTAACGGCTCAAAATTCCCAAATGGTCTCTGAGCGGCTCCAAACTTGGTACGTAGCACAGTCTAGGCACGGGTGACGTGTGAGAATTAACGGAATGGTCACGGGACTCTCGGTTTGGGAGTTATGAAATTTTTTCTATTTTAGATCAACTTAAGTTATAAAGTGTTAAGTTTCGGGAATTAGTGGCTCAAAATCCCCAAACGGCCTCTGAGCGGCCCCAAACTTGGTACATAGCACAGTCTAGGCACGGTGACGTGTGGGAACTGATGGAATGGTCATGGGATTCTCGGTTTGGGAGTTATCAAATTTTTTCTATTTTAGAACAACTTAGGTTATAAAGTGTTAAGTTTTGGGGATTAACGGCTCAAAATCCCCAAACGGCTTCCAAGCGGCCCTAAACTTAGTATATAGCACGGTCTAGCATGGGTGATGTATAGGGAATGACAAAATGCTCACGGGATTCTCGATTTGGGAGTTGTCAAAGTTTTTCCATTTTAGAAGAACTTAAGTTATAAAGTGTAAAATTTAGGGGATTAACAGCTTAAAATTTTCAAACGGCCTCCGAGCAGCCCCAAACTTGGTACGTAGCACGGTCTAGGCACAAGTGACATATGAGAACTGACGGAATGGTCACGAGATTCTCGGTTTGGGAGTTGTCAAATGTTTTCCATTTTAGAACAACTTAAGTTATAAAGTGTTAAGTTTCGGAGATTAACGGCTCAAAATCCTCAAACGGCCTTTAAGCGGCCCCAAATTTGGTACGTAGCACGGTCTAGGCACGGGTGACGTGTGGGGTTTAACGGAACGGTCACGGGACTCCTAGTTTACGAGTTAGAGCACAAAGTTCATTTTTAATCATTATTTTATTTTGAATATTTTATTGAAACATTGTATACATGGTTGTAGGATTTTGTAGAAGTAAGTTTACTTGGTTTTGGGCTGCCAAAACTCAAGGTTGCAGAGGAACTTCTTATTAGTATGGACCCATTGTCAGAAGTGGATGGTATACCTGTGGGTCTAAATTTGCACAAAATTTTTGTTGAAAATGCGAGAAAACCTAATGCTTATTTAGAGAGATCACGCAAAGGGATTGCAACTGTAGGTGAATCAGTTGGGCGACACGTTGCATGTAAATCTATTGATGTAAATTACAACTTTGTTTTATTTGTTTTTTCGTTAATTACATTCCTATATATATTAACAGTTTAACTAATTATATTGTTATTATTTTATTTTCACTCAGGTTATTCTAAAGGAGTAGGTGACTGTTATTCATTTTTGGGGTTGATGGAGTACCCAGTTAATGAATATTTTTTATTATTTTTTGATGTATTCATGTTGGACAATAAGTTGTGTATTTTGGATTGAAAAAACTAATTTATATGGATAACAGATTCCTAATGTATTCATTTCGAATGTATGGATGATGTGGATTTATATTATATATTATTTGAACTTTATTTTATAGATTTATCTTTTCGTGAATGAATATTTTACTGATTTATGCAATTATATGGTGAATGAGATATTTTTATTGATTTATGCTAGGTATACGGGAATCACAAAAATTTTATTTTAAAAAATATATATTTAAAAATAAACAGGGTATTTGTAACGGTCAGAATATTATTTGTGACGGCAAATAGCTATCACAAAAACAAATTTTTGTGACGGCTGCCCTCGTCGCAAATAATATTCTAGCCGTCGCAAACACTAGTATTTGTACCAACATTTCTCGTCGCAAATACTTTTAGTCATCGCAAATATTAGATTTGGTGATGGCTTCGTCCGTTGCAAATACTAATCCTGCCGTTACAAAGGCTAGTATTTGCGATGGCATTCGTGACGGTCTCTCCCGTCACAAAAAAATTAACTTAGGCGTTGGTTTTTTGCGACAACTCACTTGCCGTCCCAAATAACATAGCCGTCACAAAAACCTTTTGTGAAGCCACTTTTTGCGACGGTTGATTTGCCATCGCATAGCCATCGTAAAAGGACTTTTGCGACGGCACCTAAAGCTTTTGCAACGGCAACTTGCGGTCATAAAAAGTGGCTTTTTTAGTAGTGACAACTACTAATAAAACAACTCAAGCTTTTCTGTTAAAAATGTTGCATTTTGGTCTAGGCTTGGATGATCAATTTTCTCTTATAAGTCGGAAAAGCTGCACGATAGATACGAGAAATATTCAAAATAAATGGCACACATTATATCTGCCAACTAATATGATTTTATTGATCAAATCATTGAATTCCAGATTGTTGTTGTTTCGAGAAGTTCTGCGCTATATTCTAATGCAAGAATAGTCATTAATTCACCCCACTGCGAGAAACAAAACTATCTAGTTATATGAGTAATTAAAGAATCCAACTCCATGCGAGAAACACCACCCTCCTTCACAGACTGCCGGACGGCACCGCCCAGTTCGTCAGCCCTCTTCCTCATCTCTTCCCCTTCTCTTGATGCCACTAACCTTTTGACAACTTCTCCAATGGTTGATGAGGTCACTAGCTCGTCCCGGTGTGCCCACTGGTTAACCGCCAGACCAACCTTCAACACGTCTGTTACAAGAAAGGCATTTTTCGGTTGGTCAGAGTGCATCGGCCACGCAGCTACAGGCACTCCCACGGCTACACTCTCCAGGCATGAATTCCATCCACAGTGACTCATGAACCCGCCTGTCGATGGATGTCCCAAAATTTCTAGTTGAGGAGCCCAATCTCTCACCACCATTCCAACTTCTTTTACCCTTTCTTCATACCCTTCAGGCAATTGAGCTCTAGTATTAGCATCTCCAGCAAAAATATCTCCTTTATCTGCATCTCTCAACACCCAGATGAACTTCTGTTTGCTCTGTTCTAACCCGATTGCAAGCTCTTTGATTTGTTCATCTGCCATCGAAGTTGTTGTTCCAAAAGAAACGTACACCACAGATTTTGGAGCTTGTTTATCAAGCCACTCCAAACATTTGTGTGCGCTATTCGAGTTTCTACTGTCATGTATTGTTGATAAATTCAACGGCCCAATCGCCCATAGCTGCTTGTTTCCACTAATTTTTTCTTTTTTCTGTAAATCAATGTAAGCATCTTCCATCGATCGGCAGGCGTTTTGGATGGTCCCAGCATGAAATTTCAAAAAATCAACTTGAAGAGCTATAAAATTCAGCATCTCGGAGGTGTAACATCCTTCTATAGATGGCAGCCCTTCTGGTTCTTCTACCTGGAAAGGTTTTCCCATCATTTGCCATCCGTCAAAGAAAGAAGAGAATGCGCAAGTTGGGTTAAAAACATAGGATTCTGCATTGGGTACAGTAGCTATGTCCTGAACCACATAAGCCATAAGAGCATCATGGATAACAATAACTCTTCGAGCTGTAGTTGAGATTTCATGTAAGAGTGCGGCCATGGGTTGGCGGAGATGCAAAGAAGCTGCAAAGGATGGCTGGAGATGTGCCGGAAATTTACTGGAGACGCTTGGGTTAGGAGGTGGAGAGAGGAAAGGAGGGGTGGGGAACTCGTGGAATTGGATTTTGGCAGCGTCAAGACGGTTTTTGTCATTGAAGCGTAGTTTGGCCTGGTGGATGTGTGTGGCGGAGCAAGCATAGTTCACCGGAATATTGTAGGAGGAGATCAGGCAGGAGAGGTGGAGGAGCTGGTTGAGATGGCTCTGGCATGGAAAAGGCACCATCATCACAACCACTGGAGCTTGGTTGAAGCCGCTCTGATCAAGGCTTGGATGTGGATTATTGAGATCCATGGATTATATTTTCTGCAAGAGTTTTCTATATCTCCTATCTGGTTGATCTCCTTGCTAAAATGAATAGGTTCTTTATAACAGGAAAAAAAAAAAAGGGATAATATTGAAAGGTATTTGTGATTCATCATTAATAAAATTATCATCACAATTCAATAGTGTATAATTGCCTTCTCTTTTCTTTTATTTTTCGTCTCATTCACCCTTCCTGCAGCCTTTGTCGTATTGTAAATGTCTTGTTCCATGACGTAACCAAACATGGCTTATATTGTTTGGGCAGACTTAGTACGTTCACCCGCTCACATGGCATTTGACTAAGATAAGCAACATTTAGCTCTTAAAATTTTAATATTTTTAAGTAAAACTATAAAAGGATATTCCTTTATTTATTTTTCCTTTCACACTGAAACTCCACCTGCAGTTTTTGTATTTGTTGAAGAGATTTCTTTATCTATATTAGCATCTTCTTCATTTTATGGTTGGAAAAAGAATCTCCATTTTATAGATTAGTGAAGTGATCATAAATATAAATAAAAATAAAAATATAAGATAAATTATTTAAAACTTACTTGAAAACAAAAGAATTTATTGTTACATATAAAAAACTAAATTTCAAAGTAAAAAAGGCGTAGTATTGGTATCACACATCGCCTGATATACATACTCAACGATTTAAGGGCAATTGATGAAGTCGAGGTGTGCATTGTCGTGTACTCTGCCAAATATTTATTATTTATATTAGCATATGACTCACTAAATCTCCTTAAATCTAAAAGGCTAGACAATTATTTAGTCTATTCAACTTTGTCTAAGATTCTAATGTCATACATGAATTTTGATTTCTTTTATTTGAGTTTTTTAACTTTAAAAAGTAAATCAATATGGTCTAACTTTTTAAAATAAGTAAGAAAATTAAATATTAATTATTTTAATTTTCTAAACTTAATATTATTTTACTCCCATTCAACTAAAAATAGTTACATTTTCACCATCATAAAATTTACAATTAGAAATTTGTTTAGTCAAAGTTTTATACTAATCCCTAAAATAAAGAGAGAAAAAAAATAATTACATGGCTAGGAAATGTTATAAATCATCTCAAAATGGGTAAAAAAAAAAAAAACCAGAATCATAAATAAAATCTTGCTTTCATGAGCTACCAATTATTAGCCATGATAATGTCAATGAAATTTTTGAAACTATGCATTTTTTAACAAAGGCCAAAAAAAATTTATACCGTATCCGATAAAAAATGCTCGATTTATTTATTCTTTTTGTCAATAGCGTTAGTACGAATTTAAATTCTCATAATTTAAGGGTAAAATGTAATAACTTTTAGTTTAGCGGATAAAAAGAAATTAAATTATAATTGAAAGAGTTAAAGTGTAATTAATTTTTAATTTTTCTAACTTATTTTAAAATGAGGGATCACATTAACTTCCTTTTAGAAGTTGGAAGCTAAAATAGAACAAATCAAAGTTCAGATATGACATTAAAATTTGGGACATAGTTGGAGGGACAATATAATTGTTTACCCATCTAAAATATATTGTATTCACACCTTCTCTTTTTGTTGTATTGTCTGATGACTATAATACCCTTGGATTGCCCTTAAATTTACATGTCATTTCAAGGACATTTTAGTCATTACAAATAATTACTACAATAATCGAATATTGGTTTAAATATAAAATCATACTTTTATGAATATATACAAGTCACGTGATAATTTTTTATCGAATCTCCCTACAGATTACTAACATATTGCTATTAGAAATATTCATTTATACGAATTGATAATTTGTAGAGTGAACTAGTGTGTCATTTTTTAAAGTTTAGAAGGAGTTTAGTAATACCAGTTACAGTTTAGAAGGTATTTTTGTAATTACTCCATCAAATATTTGCATGATCACATCAACAAAAATTTCTGAAGCCCCCACTACTGACATGCATTTATTAATATATATTCCACTTGCTTGTGTCTTGGAGTGGGAAAATAGATTGATATATTTATTTATAGATTTAACATTACCCTAAATCTAATGATTGTAAAATAAAAAGAATTAGATGGATGAAAAAATTTAGTTGTTCTTCGTGTATGACTTTGCGGCATCTAGTGTCAAAAAAAAAAAAATCTTTCTGATTTATGATTCGTTGTATTACATCACCACATAATGGGTAAAATTTTCTCCAAAAAAATTTTACAAATCAAGTCTTAGAGATCATTCCATAATAACAATTGCTTTAACCAAGAACCTTTTTTCTACATAAGTCTAACGATGATTGTAAAAGAAAACGAATTAGATGAACGAAAGAGAGCTTAGTTCTTTTGGTATATCACTTTGTACCGTATAGTACAAAATTTTTTTTTTTTTATTTTCTCAATTTAAGAGTCATTGTATTATATCAACACATAATGGGTAAAAATTTTCAGGAAAAATTTTTAGAGAAATCTTTTCTTACAGATTATTTCAAAAGGGGAATTGCTTTAATGAAGCAAACAATTTTTTATTTTTATTTTATAGAAGTCTAGAGATTGTAAAAGGAGAAGAATTAGCTGGACGAAAGACTTTTAACACTAATGGACAAAAAACTCACAACCCACGACACACATATATATGTATATGTATGTATGTTTGTATGAACGTATACACGTATGTAATCTCTTTTGAGTGCATATAATTTTTTAATATTTTTTTTACTTGTGCCTCATTTTTTTTTTTTTTTTTGTAAATTTGATTGTACCATCATGCATTAGGAATAGAAAGATTTGCAAATCAATAAAGCTGAATAACCCCTTCTAGTAGGAATAATTGAAATCAAGTTATTGCTAACAGACAAACCCTGGCTTGGCTCGAGAAAGTGTTAAAATGATGAAGGGGATGATGGTGCAGTTGAATTTCATTCGATCACTTCGTAATCATTTATAAATTAATCATAATAGAAGCCACATGCACGTGAAATCTATCGAGAATGCTAAAATCATGATAATATAATTAATATTATAAGTCCGTGGTCAATTGTTGAAGACCTTGGAAAAACAAGCGGAGCATTGAAGCCTTTAGATCTCCTAATAAGCTGTGAGTTGAAGTATTCCAGTCCCAAACATTACAGATAGCAGAATTAAGCGATTGAAATTTGCAAGAGATATTTTTTAGGATTAATTACATTTTGTACTTTACACCAAATTTTATTTTAGAATTTTTATTTTTATTTATAACAATTAAGTCTTTATATTTTTAATTTATTGTAATATCAGCCTTTTGTTAACTTTCGTTTGGGAGATGACTAAAAAATTCGAATGTGACAAGTATAGGCCAAAATCAAGGGCAAAGATGTCAAATTTAACTCATTTACCTAATAGCTACCATAAATTTCTCCAAAATAATTCTAAAATTATTAATTTCATCAATTTTATGATGTATATATTATAATTAGGCTCCATGTAAAAACCAGCAATTCAATTTATAAGCGATACGCATGACTTGTTGAATGGGAAAGGCCTGAATTTTACATTTTTTCCTTTTTAAAAAAACCATGTTTATGTTACAGGAGAATTTCTCTTCTATTTCTCAAATAGAAGTTAGCAAAAGGTTAACATTGTAATAAATAGAAATTGATTAATTATTACAATTGAAAATAAAGATACTGAAATGAAATTTGATGTAAAGTGTGTAATTAACCTATTTTCTTTTGAGTTTTGAACTCTCTACTTTCAGCATGCGCTTCCGTTTTTGCTTTTGACAGCTATTCTAATTTTTCAGATTTATAAGCTAATTGTTTTGCTCTTCATGTTGGTTTCGATTATAGGGCCCTCCTTTTGATGTCATTAACCTTTAAACTAATTACACCTTAAATCACATAAATCTTCTAGTAGACGACGAACTGTGCTCTAGCCACACAATTTTGATGTCAAATAATTCTTATTTTGATCAATAGTTAGTTTTTATGTGTATTGTTATAGTTTTAAAACATATCATAACACATTTTGTATAAAAAATTTGCATAATTTTTTTATAATTTAATGAAGAAATGACTATTATGTTTTTTCTGTCTATTTTAAATACAGTAAAATGAGGTATTTTGAAGATACTGATTCATACAAAATTAAAAATTATTTTAAAAACCCAGTCTCTGGGTTGTCAGAGAGCATCGGGCAGCAACAAGCACTCACGTGGTGATATTCTCCTTGCATGAATTACATCCACAATGACTCGTGAATATGCCACTCAATGGTTGACCCAAAATTTGTGCTAAGCAATTGTCTTGCACCACCTTCAACATCTTTAAGGATGATGTTAAATATTTTTAATATGGGTCACACTAACATGAGGCCATGGCACATGGGCGCATGTTAAGGACTAACTATTATAGAGTTCATATTACATGCAAACTACCAGAAAAACAGTCATTTGATGTTGTGTTTAGAATCGAATTTATTAAGGGATAAAAAAATAAAAATGTGAGAAAAAAATGAACAAAATGAGGTATTCAAGACCTTATTTTCTTTTCTTTTTATATTCTTTTATTTTGTACTTTATCAAACCACCAATATAAACGTAATATCATATCATCTTTTCTTTTCATTTCTTTCATTAAGTCCTTGATTTAAACTCAACATAAGAGTTATAAATGTGATAAAATTTGACATAATGCCTTCATTTTCTTGAACAACTACCAAATTAATGAAGAAATTTTTTAATTTGTCAAAAGTACTCTTAAGACATCATTGATAGTAGTAATAAAATATTTTAAATTCAAATTTTTTGTGAAAAACTTAATAATTAATTCAAAATTATATGGTTTATAATACAACTCTTTTAGTCTTTATCCTTATATATATATATATATATATATGTTTTCCTACATAATGCATGACTTTTGATTTTTATATTTACCTAGTTATTTTTCTATATCAATTTTTTTTTTGTCCTTTGTTATTCGCCATGAAATTTTTAGGGTTTTGTCGGGAAATTGTGATAAATAATAGTATCAATTTATTTCATTATCTTAAAATTTTGTTTTATTAAATGATTTGATATTATTCTTAATTAAAAAGATAAGTAAACTTAATAGAGGTATATTTAGCATTTAAAATACACAAAACAATACAAACATTGAAAAGATGTCAACAACTTCATTAATTACGTTCTTGAAAACATCATTAACACTAGAGAGTTAATACTTCATTTTTTAAAAAAAGACTTACATACTAACACTCTCCTTAACTAAGCGCACATGTTAACATTTGCCTTTTAATATATACAAACAACATTAATTATATATAATATACAGTTATATAAGCTCGAGTCAGATAAGGTTTTAAGCTCTAACCCAAACCTAATCTGGAAAATAATTCCGCCTTAAAAGTTAACCCAACTCGGTTATACAAGCCTACACACTAATCCCAAACTGCAAAATAATACGATTGGGTTGATTGGGCAATCTGTGTCATCGGCCCAAATCTAAACCGACATGAAGAAAAAAAATTAAACTAAAAAAATAGAATAGCCGTTAAAAACTTGAATCCAAAAGGAATTGCAAGAAGTCTTGCTTTTATATGTTTGTCGAAAATTTGATAATGCAGCCAGCTTGTCTTTTTATCGAGGTCCCAACAATGGTGGGCTTAATATATTAATTACTAAATAAAATAATATATATATATATATATATTTAAATCGTAATATAAATTGTATTTTTATTTCAATAAGCTCATATATTAAATATTATATCTAATATTTATATGTTTTTTTTTCTTTTTAACTTATTCCCAAAGAATAGGTTGATAGTTTTTCTGTATGGGCTTATTTTGCAATAAACTAAAAACTCTCTTTTATTTTATAGACTTTGGATTTGGGTCGTTATTTTGCAAGAGATTGTGTAATTTGTTTTTGTTTTATAAATTTTGATGAGAGACCATGTTTGTTTGGATAAATGTTTAAAAAAGGATATTAACTTTGTTAGGTATTTTTGTAAGTATTTAGATTTAAATGAATGCGTGAATAAGAGTTTAGAGGGAAAGGTATCTATGCTTGAGTCTAATCTTACTAAATCTAACAATACTCTCAATAAGATGACTGAAGGTTCCAAGAAGATTAATGAAATCTGGAATGCTCAAATAAGCTCTCTTGATATAACTGAAATAGGATATGCAAAGAAGACTTCTTAATCTTTCAAATTAGCAAGTAATCCTAACTTGGTTAAGGCTCAAGGTAAGTCTCTTATACCTCATAAGGCTCATATTGTTAAGTTTGTGCCTACGTGCCACCATTGTGGTATCAACGGTCATATAAGGTCTTATTGTCTTAGTTGAAAGACCAAACACGTGTCTCATAAAACCAACATCATACATACACCTGTGAAGCATAATTTTAAAGCCAAACCTACTAGGTTTGTTCTTTCATGTCATCATTGTAGTGTCAAATGTCACCTTAGGCTACATTGCCACAAATTGTGGAAGGCCCATAGGACACATGTATGACCAACCTAGGAAATCATATGAGAGGATGAAAAATCAGAATTGTATCCTTGTTAATAAGTCTAAAGTTTTGAATAATTAATTAAATAGACTTAGACAACGATTAATACCAAGGCAGATTTCCAATAGACATGGTATCAAAACGAACCATAGTGCAAAAATTTTACTTAGGACACAACCCTAGCCTGATGGGAACATTGATAAACCTAAGACCATTGCTATATGGGTAAAAAAATCTGATTTAGTTTCGTTGAACACCCCTAGAAACCTTTAGGGGGAGACCTTCTTGAGCAAGGTCCATGTTCATTATAGATTAGGATATTCTTCATGTCTATTGTTTAATCCTAGTTTTATGATCTTTTTTTTTTTTAGTGATTTTGTTTATTTGTTTTTAACAAAAAAAATAATTATGGCATTCATGTTAAATATCATATGATAATAATTATGTAAAGTTTTTTTTTTTTAGAAAGAACTAGTGTGCATTCCTAGGTCTAATTCCTTACTCTTTGTTTGAGTGATGATTTTCATGTCCATGAACTTAGTGTTACTTGAGCACACTTAATGATATTGATATTGTTTATCCGCATATGTGATCACACATGTCTACGTGTCTGTCTTGATCATATTGATTATCATACGTTGGATTGACCTATGGTTAACTTCTCATATTCAATGTTGGTAGTGTTTTTTACATCTTCCATTACCATTGATTCTATCAACATTAAAGCTGCCCTTTGAAAAAAAAAAAAAAATCTCAATGCACTTAAATCTTGGAAAGGACTACATTTAAGTTTGTGCGAAGCTACTATTGACTACAATTATCATAAAAAAAAAATATTATGAATCAATAGAGAAGACTACCTACTCATTTGTGTGAAAGTCACCATTATTGTTTTTGTGAAGTACACTTTGGAGAGATAGGGTAAAAAGATAATATAATATTAAGGAGGAGTTTTCGTTGCTATCCATTTCCATATCCATATAACATGTATGAGAGCTAATGTGGTTTGACTTTTAGTTGTGTGATGATCTAAAAAATTAAATGTGGTGCAGCCATTTAGATCACAACCAAAATTTGAACAAGTGTTGATATTAATTGAGTTTACTCTATACACACTTGAAATTTTTTATGAATTTCATCATCTTAGAATAAATTATTTTGAATTTTACATTAGCTCTTGCACTTAGTTCTAATTTACCATATTTGAGCATGATTTGATTCTTATGACTTTGTGCATGAACATCACTGAAGTTCTGATAATTTCCATGGTCAACATTTTTTTTTTTTTTATTTTTTGGTTAACTTTGTTAAAGGGAGCATTATTTTTAGGTTTTTTTTTCTTTTTTATGTAGTTTTGTATTCTTCTTAAGTTCATTACCCCCTTCATAAACAGTTTAGGCTTGTAGCTCTTATTGTTATTATTATGTTTCGACCGCAAACTGTTTCCTAATATGTGTTTCACATTGTGTGTCAAAAAAAAGGAGAGAAGTATGAAAATATCTTTTGATATCTACCTATCTTGTTTGAGAATGTATAAAGTTCAATGAATATATGTTAATGTGCATCTTTGTCTTTGGTTCATCTTCTGTTGAATGTTGATTTGAGGGGGAGCAGTTGTTTGGTTATTGAATTGAGGGGGAGCCTCAGTCAACTTGGTCTATTGTTAATGTTATATCATACTTGCTTTTCATAAGGTTATGCATTTTTTAAGTGTGCAGGTTGACCAACTTTCTCAAAAAGTAATTTCTTAGCAATGAGAGTAAAATGTAATGGGTTGGGCTTGTACTTATGAGTTAGAGTGCTTAATATGTAAGGGGTAGATCATTTATTTAGTTTTGTCATAAAATTACCAAGAAGGATATTATAAGGTTTTTGTTTATGGTGATTTGTGTTTCAAATATGTTGCTAGGTCACATTAAATCTGATGAAAAAAATGGACTCATTACATAAGGTTTTCATGGCTTGGAAAGTGATTTTGGGTTAAACAACATAGATGACACTAGCCAACTTTTGAATGAAACTTGCCATATGGGTTCTAATGGATTCAAGAGAGTCGAGAAATAGTGGCAAGACCCAATAGCAAGATATTGGCACTGGCTATGCTCAAAGAAAATTCAGAGAGTTGTTAAAAGATGGCAAGATCCAATGGCAAGATGATGGCACTTTCCATATCAAAAACGACCTTCTCAATAAGCATGCTATAATCTTATTTATCAAATTTTGGATGTTTGTAGTGGTTTCTAATTAACATTGTAGCACCAAAAAACATGTTTTGCAATTATATGGATTTTATGTTGGTTTTAATGCCCAAAAAAAAAAATTTTAAAAAAAAAAAGAAATTTTGATTGTTCAAAGATTTTCATTATCTAAAATAACTACAGATGCTATTAAAATAGATAATTTATAAACATTAAAGTAAATATAATCCAATATTTGTTGGCATTTAGTAACTCATATAATGGTAATACTCGTGGTCAATACATCATATGCTCATACTAACATCCATTTGTCTTTGATTCATAATTCGTAAGTTACGTAAAAAAAAAAAAAAAAAAAACATGGATGTGGAGAATTTGGTGCAGGCGTGTTAATTTTTGTTTGTCCATATTAACTTTTGTGCGGAATATCACAAAATTTTTTCTTTTTACAGAAATACTACAATGGCTCAAGTTGGAAACGCATATTAATTTTTTGCAGTTTGGACACGACAAATGCCTTTAGACCAATCTAGTGCCTGTGTTTCCTTATTTAATTGTGTTCAAGCTGCTTTTTTTTTACCCCATCAAGTTTAATATATGCATATTATACACATAATATATGGAAGAGATATACAAAAACAAAAAGTTTCTGGGCATTGGAAAAATCTTAATTTATACATGTTGCATGTGTTGCGTGGAAAAGATAGTCAAAATGCATATACATTGTTGAGAAATGAGAAATATAAAAATCATATCCTAACTAAAATGATTTTAAAACCCATAAAAATCAAATGTCGACTAGCATGACTTTTTTTTTTTTTTTTTTTCTAGAGTACTTCCCCCTCCTCCTCCGTCCTCCTCTTAAGGAGTAGGGCCTAAAAAGAGTAAGTAGCGTGATACAGGATTTCCTCTAATAATATTTGTCACGTCCAACCAAGCAAATGCTCACCCTTATCAATGCCCCAAGCATTAAAAAATCGTATAAATGTTCCTCTAATCATACAAATTCCTAAAACTCTGAAACCAGCTAGCAGCAAGCTGCATTGATCTATATATGTTCTGAACTTCAGTCCGATATCAGCTGCAATTCCCTCCTCCAATCATGTGCAGTGAATATTATGACCAATGCAAACGCCACCCTGAACCAACATTGAAACAAGAAAAAAGTTTACCTAACGCAAACGGCATCCTCAAATAAATTCTGTATTTCCTCCAGTTCATTTGATCTCATTGCTTTTGCAAATTGGAAAAATCAAGGTTCTTCAACAACTGAACCATAAAGTTGCTGCACAGACCGAAAAGAGCAAATAGGTTAATCCAATAGTCTAGTGCACAGACATGGGAATAAAATCAACAGTGTTGGCCAGATGATAATAAGTTTATGTGATCTGGGAAACCATTTTTGGAAAGGTTAACAATAAAAAACAAAATATGCAGCCAGGTAAGTTTCTCCCAAATAACATATTAATATTTCTTTTTATCAGCAGAGTTCAAATTACTTTAAACAGCAAGCCTTCATCCAACTAATGTGGGCGCTAGGGCAAACATGTTTTGCGACACTCTATTCTATCAGAATACCTACTTTTGTAAGATAAATTATACATACCCAAATAATAACTGTAATATATATGCATGTATATGCAGCAGAAATATTAATCATATATTAATAAATATATGTGTAGTAACCTCTAGCCATTGTTGTCCAAGTGAATTTGCTTTTTGTGCTTCTGCAAACATAAGTTGCTTCCCTCTCTCAATCACTGTGTATGGAACTCTCTGTAGATAGGATCTTCTAACTTATGTAGGACTTCATTCCTTGAACGATGGATATCACAGGCAATATATAACTGCTAGGCTAGGGGCCCTTATATTTATTCTTATTGATTCCTTTCATCAAGGAATCATTATCTAATAGCGGGGACTTGATAGGCCTTAGCCAACCACCACTAGTGTTTCGCATGGAGTGAGCAACTATCCTTATCATCACTCGTAACTAACTAACAAATAGATAAATATAAAATATATATCAGAGATATATATGTATATACTTTATACATGTGGCAAGTGGGCCACCCTAAGGAGACTTGTCTTAAATTCTCCCACTTGGTCCACTAGACACATGAAAACCATATGAGTGATGGATACTGTATAATGGCCACAAAATGCCCAATCCTTAAACCTCTTACTCTATTAGTGAGTACTAATCATGAATCATGGCAGTTGTACCATTAATAGGTATTCCCTTCTATGTATTACAATGTATGACATTTTCCAATAAGAACTTAATGAGGTACTTTAATACTTTATCAATGACTACATACTAGTCATTTAAGGTGCTACTTTATTTATCCCAATGGATATCATACATGACAATTATTTTATGTGCACAATTAAAATCATGTCTTTATTCTCTAAAAACATTTAAAAATTGTTCACAAATTGTGAATTACGAAAATAAGAAAGCCAAATTAAACAATAAATGAGCTAATAAGTCCCATATGCTCCACATGATCATGATATACTTTAGCCGGCAATGCTTTAGTCATGGGATCTGCAACCATCAACTCGATGCTAATGTACTCAATAGCTACATCCTGCAAATTTACTTTCTCTTTGACAACAAGATACTTTATGTCAATGTGCTTGTTTCGACTGCCACTTTTGTTATTTTTAGAGAAATAAACTGCAGCCAAATTATCACAGTAAAGTCTTAATAGTCTCGATATAGAATCAATGACCCTTAATCTTGCGATAAAATTTCTTAACCATAGAGCCTGTAAAGTAGCTTCATAGCATGCAACAAATTCTGCTTCCATAGTGGATGAAGCCGTTATGGACTGCTTGATACTTCTCCAAAATATATCTCCTGTAGCAAGAAGAAAGGTATATCCTGAAGTAGACCTTCTAGTGTCTGAACATCCAGCAAAATCTGAATCTGAATATCCAATCACCTCTAACGAATCCATATGTCTGTATGTCAACTTGTAGCTCTTGGTTCCTTGCAAATACCGAATGACTTTCTTGACAGCTTTCCAATGTTCAAGTCTTGGATTGCTTTGGTATCTGCCCAACATTCTTATTACAAACGCAATATCAGATCTCGTACAAACTTGAGCATACATCAAGCTGCCAACTGTTGATGCATAAGGTATGCTCTTCATCTGCTCTTGTTCCAAATTATTTTGTGGTGACTGAATTAGACTGAACTGGTCTCCTTTGACAATGGGTGCTACACTAGCTGAGCAAGGTTTCATATTAAATCTTTCCAAAACTTTTTCAATGTAGGCCCTTTGAGAGAGTCCCAATATCCTTTGGGATCTATCTCTGTGAATCTCAATGCCAATGACATAAGAGGCTTCACCCATATCCTTCATTTCAAAATTTTGAGAAAGAAAAACTTTTGTCTCACTTAGCAGACCCAAATCACTACTTGCAAGTAAAATATTATACACATATAAGACTAAAAAGATGTACTTACTCCCACCGACTTTAAAGTATATACATTGATCAACAATGTTCTTTGTAAAGCCATATGAAGTAACAATGTTGTGAAACTTTAAATACCATTGGCGGGAGGCCTGTTTTAGTTCAAATTTAGATTTCTTTAACTTATAAACCAAATGATTATCTTTAGAAGCAAATCTCTCAGGCTGAATCATGTATACCTCTTCCTCAAGATCTCCATTCAGGAAAGCCGTTTTCACATCCATCTATTGTAACTTTAAATGAAAATGAGCTACTAATGCCATGATAATTCTAAATGAATTCTTCTTAGAAACTGGAGAGAAGGTTTCATGGTAATCAATCCCTTCCTTTTGAGTGAAACCTTTGGCTACAAGTTTGGCTTTATATCGTTCGATGTTACCAAAAGAGTCTCTTTTGGTCTTATAGACCCATGTACAACCAACAATTGTAGACCCTTTTGGCAATTGAATGAGACCCCAAACTTGACTTTTAGCCATCGATTCTATCTCTTCTTTCATAGCATCATGCCATAAGGTGGAATTGTCCCTATTCATGGCTTGTGAAAACGAACTAGGATCATCTTTAAGTCCAATATCAAAGTCAGACTCTTGTAGGTATACAAGGTAATCACTAGAACTTACTGATTTCCTTTCTCTTGAAGATCTCCTTACTCCCATTGGTTCTTGTAAATTTTGAATGGGAGGTTCTACTTGAATTTGTTCCTCTTGGAGTGGTTGTTCTTGAGTTGGTTGCTCTTTAATGATATCTGGAATTTGGGATGGAAGAGCAACCACTTCCCCAATTGATTTCTCAACGGGGTCCTTTATTTCTTAAAACTCAATGGTTCGAGAAGAACCACTCCCACTAGTTTCAAGATCCTCAAGAAATTTAGCATTTCTAGCTTCAACAATTCTAGGTGTGTGTAAAGGACAATAAAATCTAAATCTTTTAGAGTTTTCTGTATATCCAATGAAAAACCCGCTAACTGTTCTTGGGTCCAATTTCTTCATGTGTGGGTTAAAAACCCTCATCTTAACTGAACAACTCTATATGCGTAGATGTTTTAAACTTGGTTTCCATTCTTTCCATAATTCAAAAGCTGTTTTAGGAACCACTTTAGATGGAACCATGTTTAATACATACACAACGGTTTTCAAGGCTTCACTCCATAGATTTATAGGAATATTGCAATGACTTAGCATGCCCCTCACCATGTCCATAAGTGTGTGATTCCTGTTTTCAGCCATACCATTTTGTTGTGATATTCCAAGCATTGAATATTGAGCAATTATACCCTCTTCTTTTAAGGAACTTAGCAAATGGACCTGGTAGTTGTCTTAGTTCTGTGTACTCCCATAATATTCTCCACCCCTGTCTAACCTTGCGATTTTGGATTTTTTTTTTTCTATTTGTCTCTCTACCTCTGTCTTATAGGCTTTAAAAGCATTTAGTGCTTTAGCCTTGTCAATTAAGAGGTAGAGATACATATACCGTGTATGGTTATCAATTAATAAGATGAAATATCTCTGACCATTCAAACAAGGTGGAGTAAATGGTCCACAGAGGACTGTGTGTATGATTTCAAGAGTATCAAAACTCCTCTTGGCACCTTTAATGGACTTGTTAGTTTGCTTTCCCTTAATGCAATCCACACAAGTACCAAAATAAGAAAAGTCAAGAGCATTTAAAATTCTTACATTTACCAATCTTTTAATTCTTTCCTTGAAGATATGTCCTAATCTCTTATGCTATAACACAGAGAAATTCTCATTGATAATGTTTCGCTTTATGCCAATCTCATTATGCAAGGTCGAAAGATTACTTTCAAAATTAGGATTTAAATCAAATCTAAATAATCCATCATCTAAAAAACCATTGCTAATAATGGCTTTATTTTGCAATAAATCAAAATTTGTACCACTAAAATTGAAACTAAATCCAAAAGGTACTAATTTAAAAATAGAAACCAAATTTCTAAAAAACGATGGAACATATAAAGTGTTTTCAAGATCCAAAATAAAAGCAGATTTTAAAACCAATCTGAAAGTCCCAACAACCTCCACATGTGAACGCATTTCATTTCTTGAATAAATGTTTTGTTCACTTATTGTCGGTTTCCTTAGGCTGAGAAAACCCTACATGGTATTGGTAATGTGAATTGTAGAACCAGAATCAATCCACCATGTATTATTAGGAACATTAACAAAATTAGATTCATAACACACAAAGGATAAAAGATTACCTTTCTTTACAAGCCATTTCTTATACTTAGCACAATCCTTCTTCATGTGTTCCTTTTTATTGTAAAAGAAGCATACACATTTATTGTCATAACACTTCATTGGCACTTTTCTATTCTTCTCTTGAGGAACACCATTACCCTTGTGATTCTTCCCCTTTGCATGAAATGCTAAATTAGTAGTTTCTAGTTTTTCATGCTTCAACCTTAACTACAAGAAATTGGCCTTTTAACGAGGAAACAATTCGTCACTAAAAGCCACATATGCGTTGCTAAAAATTTTTTGTAAAGGAATTTCGCTCGTCGCTAGGTCGTTGTTAAAGGGTCATCTGGGATTCTCTTTTGCTACGAACATGTGATTCCTTGCCAATTGTGTAATTTAAGCGAGAAAATAGTTCCGATGCCATAACTTATTACTTTTGCAACAAAAGAATGTCCTTGCTAAAGGATAAAATAATTCGACGCTAAAAGTGTTATTAATAAGTTAAAGAGACAAGATTTCGCGACCAATGATTTTGTCGCAAAAAATTAAAAATTTTAGTGACAATGTTTTCTCGTTACTACATGCCATTTTTTGGCGTTGAACTCCCTCCTCGCAAAAATTTATATGTCAACAAAACTATTTTACATATTGCGATATACTATTTGCGTCACTAAAAGTTTTTTTTCACTACTAGAAATTAGACCTTTTGCGTCGAGGATGCCGTCGCTAATGTTTCAGAAGCCGTCGCAAAAGATTATTGGCGACGACATGGCGAAGACATGAGGGGAGTAGTTAAAAGTCGGGCCACAAAAGGAATTAGCGACGGCAAAGTATTTTCTTTAGTGACAGTCAGGGCGGTCGCAAAATGTATAAGTCCAAGCAAATTTTTAGCGACGGTTAGTGGCCGTGGTTAATAGTTGTAGCTGATGACATCAAAGATACTATTTGCAATGCTTCCAATCAATTGTTGCTAATAAACAACTAATTTTGTCGTGAAAGCATTGACAATAACCCATTTTTTTTCAATAATTTACCTATAAATTTTTTCCAGCAACAAAAACAATAGCCATTCAAATTCATCCATGTCTAAAATATAAATAATTCCAAATTGTATTAAGATCAAACATTAAATCTCCATACACAATTAAAGTAGATACCTATACATCTCCAAACACAAAATCAAAGTAATAAAATCCCCATACACAGATTTGTGAACTAGAATTTTCCAAAACTAAAGTAGATACCCCTCATAATGTCAACTAGAGAAAATCACTTCACAGATTAAGGTAGATATGCCCATCATAACGTGGCCTAACATAAAATCACTTCAATATATTAAGCACGCTACCCATCACCCACAGCAGGTCTGTCTATCATCACTCTCTATGGTAGATGTATAGGAGATTTGGAAACTGATCTTGGTAGTTGAATTGCGATCAAAACAAATTTTAGTTGTTGCATTCATTTGTAAGAGATTGACATTTTTTAAAAAAAAAACCCACTTGAAATATAAGATAGATGGTTGTAAGGAAATTAAAATAAGCAAATTCATAACAGCTTAATTTTGCCACTATTTGGCAGCATATCTACCTTTCTACTATTTTCAAGCTCTTCTACTTGTGGATGTTCACCTAAGCTTTTAGTGGTTCAACTTATTTACTAATTGATTTCAAAACTTGGCATTTTTTTATAGGTTGTTATGAATCAGCTTCAGCAGATAATGGTGCAATTCTTATCTCCTTCCATAGTTGGTATTTTAAATTAGCCCCTTCTATCCATTTAAAAGCTAGAGTGACTGGTAAATTAATCTGGCTTACAGAGAAGATTGCTAACGTTTATTGAGCAACTCTTTTTCCCTTAGATGTGGGTCCAGCCACGGGTTTCCCAAGCAGTGTATCCTCAATAAGATATAAGCCTTATTTTAGGCTTTACTGCTTTAGAAAAGAGAAAAAGAAGAAAAGAAAAGGAAAGGAAAGGAAAGAAGAAAGAAAAAAGGATGCCCCTTGTTGGCTGTTATGTTAATTATGGTTTGCTAGCATTTTTCCTGTTTTTAGATTGTTTTAACAACCACTCATGTGTGTACTTGTTTTCAGACAGCATAAATATGCATGCAAACACCTATAGTATCATTTCATAAACAACCAGTTACCTAAAGTTGCATTGCAGCTAATATTTTTTTTAGCTAAATACAACCAGACAGTTTCCAGAACTAGTCATTTTTCTCAAAGACGGCTAAAGAAAATGATATCTTCCTCTTTGTCTCTACCCTTGAAGTCAAAGGACTCTTCAAGAAGGAAGGAAGGATAAAAACAAAGGAAAACTAGGAAAACAAAAGCAAAAGAAAAAATAAGAGTTGATTTGAAACCCAGCCCGTTATGGTACTGCAATGTACTATAGGTTTACATTATGCAGCAAAAGGAAAAAATGGTTGATGGCTCGATGCTACTAAAACTTCAATCTTGCTTACACCATCATTGATTTTGCATGATGTTGACACTGAAATCTAGTACTCTATATTTATTTATTAATTAATTTAATTCATTTTTTGGTTAGTTTCTTAATTTTTTTGACTTTGCCTTGATGCTAACAAGTCTAAGATAAATTCAATTAGCCAATGATCAATTAGTCAAGTATCGTAAGTGATGCTCATAACTATTGAGCAGCCATATCGATCCATTGTCTCAAAGTATAGGACTGGGTATTGGTGTTCACTGGGTTGCAAGTCAATCTGGAGAAAAGAATGCCTAGTCAGTTTTTCTTTTTGGTCAGTACATATTTTTTTTCTTGCACTTCAAGTTTGATCTGTTTGAATAAAAGAATGCCTGGTCATTTTTTTGTGATAAAGTTTGGGAAACTTTCGTAAGTAGTCAGATGGTGCATATGCAAAAGTGAATTAATCTTGTCCTTAATAGGGGATTTGTTTCAAGAAATAAAACCATTATGACATTAAGGGTTTTCAATAGGCTCACCCCTAACCTCAACATAACCTCAACATAAATCTCGGTTTTCAGTAGGGTCACCCTTAAACTCCTAACACCATGCACTAAGGGTTTTCAGTAGGCTTACCCCTAACCTCAACCATGTGTGTGATTGTGTACATGTATGTCAATGAGTTGTACTTAATACCTCATCACTAGCAGGTTGTGGAGAAGGAGATGACGGTGTAGAATTGGGGCGAGACGGTGTAGTGCCCTCACCCACCAATTCTCTGAATGCATGGTGGCCACTGGATGCATCCGGAACCTACAAAATAAAAAATTACCATTAAACCCAAACATATGTGTGTGTGTGTGTGTGTGTGTGTGTGTGTTAAAACATATTTGTAAATAAACCAAAAAAACACCAATTTAACCTGTCGGATGTATGAAACATTACAAGTCAACAAACTTTATAATGTGATAATTTTTCATGATAAATACAACTCATAATAAAACTTCTCTCTAGGTTAAGAAATAAATAAATATATGTGCCGATTAGATAATCTACTCTATAAAGCAATTTACCAAATAGTTTTCTAGTGTGCATTCTACCATAACTTAAGTTACAGTACCAAATTCTCTTATCTGTCTGTATATATAGATAATACATATATTTACCTGCATATATAGGTAGTCATATAACACAAATTTCAAAGATGAATGACATTTGAAAAAAACAAACCAAAAATAAAACATAGCAAAATAGAAAACAAACAAGAAAAGTACACATACAATAGAGATAGATCTTAAGGAACAAAAAAGAAATTTTTAAAAAAAAAAATCCAACCACCAAATAGAAAGCAAACAAAAAAAAAAAATAAGAAATGACAAAAAATGGAAAATAAATACCTCGAAGAATATCAACAAAACCAGAGATTCAAAATGAGCCAATGATTAAAGTCATCCCTTTGAAGAAAAAAAAAAAACAAGAGAAGACATAATTCATATAAAATAAAAATAAAAAAGAGGAAGAGGGAAAAGCTAATACAAACAGAATAAACAAACACCCAATCAAACATAAAGAGAAAATTTTAAAACAACAAACAGGAAAAAAAGCTTCAACCATCAAATGAAAATGAAAAGAGGAAACTAACTATAAATTACTCAACAAATTAGATTAAACAATTATTACCTGGAAACAAAAAGAAGAACAACAACAAACCAGAAACCCACAATCGATGGATCATCCAAGCTGCTCTCCTGGTCCAAAAAATTTAAAAACAACCATAGTCAAAATCAAAATCAAAGATGGAGATGAATAAAAAAAACACATTAAAATGATTACTTATTCTAATTAAAATCAAACGGGAAAAAATGACGATTAGCTGGAAAAAAAAAAGGAAAAACTGGGGGATACGATATGATATCAACTCATGCCTAAAGCTACGAAACAAAAACAGAAAACAAGAAGGAAATAACACAACAAAAATATTCTAAGCCATGGCAAAATCATGAAAAATTTTCAGAATTAATGTTCCTATGAGAGAGAGAGAGAGAGAGAGAGAGAGAGAGAGAGAGAGAGAGAGAGAGAGATGGCTTACTGTGATAGCAGGAGCAGCAGCAAAGCCGAGTATGAAGATGCTGGTAGATGGCACCGAAAAGTGAGGTTGATCGTAATGGAGGAAGAGCAAGAGCGAGAGATAGACAGAAAGAAAGAGAGAGGTTGTATGAAATGTCAAACCCTTCTCGATTGTTGGGATAAATTTGATGGTATAGCTTGTCCCACAATCATGTTTTCAAATTCAAACTTAGTGGGTGACCCATGACGAAGTGGTTCTATATACCTATAACAAAAATTTTAAATACTAACTTAAGCCTAATGTTACAAATGTACGTGTGAAATGCATAATATAAATAATGTACAACTGTTAAAAGCCCAGATAAGGTTTGCACTAGTTGGTTCCTAAATGGTTGTTGAAGCATGTGCTACATCAGAAAAATTTTGTCTTTTTAACCAAAATCACTGTCACTAATGATAGCCAAAAATAAAAAAAGAAAAGAAGTATATTGGGTTTCGATTAAGTCCGATAGTGAAAGAAAGATGACAGAAAGAGGGGGGGGGGGGGGGGGGGGGGAATTACATTAGGTCATGGAACAGGTGATAGAACTCCAACAACATATCAATAACTAACTGCTTTGGAATGAAAATCAAAATAGTAAACAGGGCCTTTATAATGCATGCTGCAAGGCCTTGAAAAGGGCTCAATTGAGTCAGTTGACCACTGTTAGTTTACAAATATAAGAAGGGATTCATGAGCATCCTACATGACAACATCGATGGTTCTTCTTGTTGGCCCAAGAAGGCAACCCAAGAGGGGGGGTGAGTTGGGTTTTATAGAATTTATATCAAAGAATGCAACTAAAAACAGTTTATGTATTTTAACAATAATTAATCAAAGTATATATCAAGCAAGTAAAGTATATATCAAAGTGTATATCTATGCAAGCATGTATAAAGAGCAAATAAGCAAAACAGAGCAAGAGAAATAAGAGCACCAGATTTATAGAGGTTCGACCAACCTTGCCTACGTCCTCTCTTCTTTGATCCTTTCGAAGGTATTCCACTATGTAATACTCCTTACACAGCTGCTGGTTTTGCCACAAGTGCCCAGCTCACTCTTACAAAAGCTTCTTCCCAAGAGATTTTGTCCAAACTTCTCTCAAACTTACAAATGATTTTGTCCAAGCTTCACTCAAACTTGCAAGTGTTTTTACCCAAGAACACTCAAACTTACAGGTTTACAAACCCACCCAAGTGAAATGAATAAAGGTTATACAATGAGTAACTCTCCTAATGAGTATATGAATAAATACAGCTCAATGAATAACCTTAAACACTCAGCAAAAATGTGTGGCAGTTAAGGCACAGGAGATTTCAGCTTCAAGCTCTTTATTCCAATGGTATAATCACTCTAATCATCATTATAGAAGCTGTAAGTATCTTGTATTTAAAGATATGGATTGATTCTAGCCATTGGAGAAGTATGGGAGAAGTTTTGGTTGCATATTGCCCCATACCGTTTATCAGAAATATAGTCGTTACTGTCGGGGGTCGACTCTTTTTACAATGAGTCGACTCTTTTTGCATTTCAGTAGATTTTTCAAGGCTCTATCCAAATGAGTCGACTCTTTTTACAGCAGGAGTCGACTCTTTTATGCAGTCTCCAGAATTTTTGTTCTCTGTTAAAATGAGTCGACTCTTTTGAGTCTCCAATAGAATTCCAAGGCTCTGTTCGAAAGAGTTGACTCATGAAATTTGAGGAATCGACTCTTTTTACCAGAATACATGTTTTTGCAGCATTTATCTAATCTTCTCCAAAGTCTACAATCTTTTCAAGGATCATCCAAATAAGCTTTTAAAACTTGCAAATACTTCTTCAAGGTTAGATGACTCCAAGAACATCTTTAATTCTTTCTAGATGAACTTTCTCCATTTTAATTACTTGTAGAGCTCTTCCATCATCAATGTTTCATCTATTGATCCAAGTCTTCTTCAAAATCTTCAAGAGAGCTTCCAAGACTTGAGATCTTCATTTCTTCAACTGATTTTCTATTCTTCTTTGAACATTTTCATTTCTAGATTTCTTCTAGAATTCTTCAATCAATATAACTTCTTCATAAACTTCAACAACTCTTCCAAGAAAACTTTCCAAGTCTTGTGATTTCTTCCATACCTTCAAGACATCTTCGAATCTTACAAGAAAGCTTCCATGTCTTTGAGTCAATCTCTTCTTCTTCTATTCTTGCAAGATATCTTCAAGTCTTTAAAGTCTCCAATCTTTTCAATCAAGACTTTGAGCATTTTCATTCTTCTTCCTTGACATTCATTTTCTTCATTATCTTATAAGATCTTCACTTGTTGAATATACCATCTCATTATGCTTTTCATTTTTCATTCTAATCTTTGCATCACAAATCCTCTATTATGATAAGCTTCAAGTCAAGATCTAATTAACAATTAATCTGCACATTAAGTAGAATTATTAGATCATTAAACCATGTTTTGTTATCATCAAAATTAAGGCATTGAGTCAACACTTCTGAGTTATGGTAATGCAATGATCAATTTACAGTTCTCAATCTGACACAAATAATGTCATGAATATACAAATAACAGGGCAGTAATGAGATGGTTAATTCATCCTTTTATTTTCTATTCTTTTTTTTTATAAATTTAAATCCATATAAATTACCAGTCCTTATTTAACCAATATTAACATAATCAAAATAACCTGCCAAGAAAAGGAGAAAAGGAGAATCTTCTATGCTTACCCACACACCCTTCCATATTGACCTTGCACTCTAGTTTGCTTCTTGTGTAAATAGTCAAATTTAGTATGTTGAGTAACAGTCTCTCTGGAGTTAACACGAGGCTTTCCAACGGTTGCATCAACCTGCATAAGGGCAAATGCAAGAGGAAATCAGGAAAATGCGAATAACAGAATTACATTTTCATTGAGAAGTATCTATAATGCTATAAATAGGGAAGAACTTGGCACCTTATACTACCTCCGAATGCATTCAACATATATATCCAAATGTAGCTCTCCCATTCTCGAAATAATTGTCTACCCATAAGAGCATTCTGGTGTCAAGGTAAGGCATGAAAGAATTTTTTATTAGATAACTAATATAAGCATTGGATAATGAACTTAAAAATATAAAATTTGTAGTAAATCTAATATGCATAGAGAGATTGTCTAGCAACAGTTATTTTGACAGCTTTTCCCACTGTATTGACACCTTCCTGATGCCTACCTAGAACTCATGAGGTTTCACCACCTTCTCAATGTATAATTCTCTAAAATCACGTCCAAGTTGCATTCCACCTACTACTTTTGTTGGATCTTTACTGATTATAGTGCTCTATGCAATAACATGATATGGTAGCTTGGAATTAAGAAGACCTACTTCTGCTATCATCATTTCAACTTACGAATATGAGTAATACTTTCAGGCACAATAAATATGCAAAACTTCATTGGGACGCTTCTATAGAATTAGACACACAATAGCCAGGTGAGAATGCGCGTACACAAAAAAAAATATTTAAACTAATTTTTAATTGAAGAATTTGGCTATTGCTTTAAGGTTGGCATAATTACCTCTTGGGTGTTATATGTCTTTTGTATTTCCTTGTGGGTATTATAAGCCTTTTGGAGTCATCTCATTTTCTTCACTTCATGTATCTGCATTTTATAAATTATGAGATATTAGACAAGGACGAAATGAAAGAATAGGTGCATTCAAATACATATAAACACCAATGTAGTATATTAGTTTGTGACTCCGGCTGGTTTCCAAGCATTATTCCAATTCTGAAAGATGACCTTTTCTGAATGCCAATCATGGATACCTTCATATGGACACCATACCATACCATACCATACCATTAAGAAATAAGAGAAGAAAGTGCAGAAAAGGGCAGCAACAAAAAAGATTTTCCTTCACTTCTCAACATATACAAAGCTATTTATATATGGAATTCATTGCAAAAGAGTGTTGTACACTTGGACAAATTTTCTTTCACACAAACTTACCATAGGGAAAAAAAAGCGAAACAGAAGGCTAATAAATTTTCAACTCAACCAAACTGATTATGCAGAACGAAATAAGGGGATGTTATATTTTTTACTTTTGTTCAGCTTAGATGTATATTATGGTGACTGGCGATTACAGTATTAGGAATGCACTTACACTTTGTGGTTGCAATACCGGCCGAGTTTGGGATTATGGCTGGCTATCAGGCATTAGTACAGCACTAAAAGATGACTTATTTTTTAACACCAGTCATGGCTATCTGCAAATCAATACCATACCATCCTTTATAAATCAGTACGATGGTTAGCTCATTATTCATATTTAACTACAAAAGCAAGCAATTACACACACTTTGTAACTTGGATCTATATAAAGCATAAGCTCAATAAGGTAATTGAGGAGGAAGTGTAGCTTATGCTACTTGCTTATGTAGTTTTCAGATATTTACAACAGCTTAATTATGTGCTCAAAAGGTGTTGAGATGTTCCAAATAGCTTAGGCTCGTGTTAGTGATCTGTCAGTATTGAGGAGTTGTCTTCTACTTCCTCACTGATATTGGATTTTCATAGCCAAGCAAAAGAGAAGTACAAGGGCATAAAGACCCACAAAAGAAAAAGTAATGACTAAGCACCAAAGAGCTACTAAGACATTTCATTATCTTTTCTAACAATGACTGAATTAGTGAGTGAGTGGATATGGAGATTATCAATTCGTATTATCTTTGTATTTGTGTTGGGGACAACGAAAGATTGAATGTATAGTGAGTGCCTATTGCAAGGGTATGAAAGAAATGAAATATGCAAGAGTATATCTAGGTCCTGTAAATGTAGTACACTTTTGGGGCTGATATACAAATTTGTTAATACATGAAATAATTTTCTATCCTTCACAGATCCTGTAATTCAGCCAGAGAACCAGCTGCAAAAAAAAAAAAAAAAAGAGGCAGAGTACTCTGTTTAAAAAACATGTGCTGCAAGAAAAAAACAAAGTGCTATGTTTTTCTATTATTCAATGCTGTTGCTGCTGCTATTGCAACAGTCAGATAAATCTAGTTTTCTCTTTTTTGTTCTAGGTTGTCTACTGCAAAACAAGGTCAGGGCATTTTTATAAATGATGATAGTCAACACCAGGAGTCTAGGAATGCACGTACACTTTAGGAATGCAGTGTCGGTTGAGTTTGGGGTTGTGGCTAGCTGTTAGGTATTGGTCCATTAGGAAAAAATGACTTCTTTCAAGCACCAATCATGGCAATCTACATAAAAAAAAGTTTAGAGAGTCAAGGTTAGATAGACTTTAAAAGCATTAGACAAAAACAAAAAAAGCATAGCCCCAGTGCAAAGAGGAGAGCATAACCTGTTAAAAAATGCAACAGTTGCTAGTCTAAACCAAAAGAGAGCATATAAAGGAGCACAAAGCTAAATCTGCAAGGGTGAGTAATTTCAACATGCATGTTTAGCATTAGAACTCTTAATCTCAATGGCTAAGAAGAATCAAAAAATTATATAATAAGAATCATAATATGCAAGAATTAGAAAATAAGACACCTCAACACAAGCTTGCGTTTCCAAAGCAGGTGCACTTTTTTTAAAGGAAATATTTGATAGCAAAGCAGTAGATGTACTGCCAACCTGAAACCAGTAACAAACATGAGCTACAAAAGCCCTTTTGGGGACAACAGGGCAACAATAACAAGCTTGACACTACAATTTTCTCATTATCAATAGCACAACCCCACTGCAAAGAGGAGTACTGCAGAAATTTTGTCACAAAGAAAAAATATTCTAATAAATAAATTTCTTCATAACTCGTAGAGAATGATAATTAAGGCAATTAAAAATTAGAAACTTTATAAATTTTAACTCAAAACCAAATACATATCTCATTCGTCATATTCATCATTCTCGCTCTCATCCTCACACTCACCATTTTCAGAAACATCTTCACCACAATCAAATTCATCTTCATTAAATGCTAAGGTATCAAATTGTTACATTCCAAAAAGTATTATTGCTAAAGAGAAAATAAAAGTACATGTCCGTAAATAATAAAAAGAAATATGATGCTTAACTACTGGCCATGTTTGAACCATGTTGCTGACAACTCATAACCTAAGTCAAGAAAACATGGCATGAGAGAACCATTGCTAAGGTTGCTACCCCCTCTACATCTTTAAGCTACAGAGGATTATGTGTAGCAACTATTGAAACTAAACAATGGAAGGGTAGTCAATAGTAGCAACAATGGAAAATTTTTTAAGAATGCATATTAATTCTATCTCTCTATCAGTCCAATAGTAATCTAAAAAAAATTGAGGAAACAAACAACAACTGATAGATAAAGGATAAAAAACAAAAGTCAAACAGGAAAAAAAAAAGTAAAAAGATAACAACCAGCGATTGGGCAAAAAACATCAGCAAGAATGACCTAAGCAGGCAACAAGCATCAAAAGTAATGATTGAACTTCATAAAACAGAGAGTGAAAAGAAGAAAAAGAAGAAGAAGAAAAAGAAGAAATAGCTGCTACAAAAAGAAAAGAAGAACTACACCCCACAACTTTACCCTGCCTATAAATTGGTCCCCCCAATAAGGGCTCGTTGAAACTAAATTTTGATGGAGCCTCCTTTTCACCCTAATCCAAATGTGGTGCCTATATGTTTGTGAGGAGACCACATCATTAATCTAACTAATGGTGAAGAATGCAAGGTTATCTATTCCTTTACTTTAAGCAGTTATGGTAGCAGATTAAATGGACTCCTCATTGGATCTATCTCTTGCAATGATTTAACTATATGACAAAATTCATTAGCGGTTGACTCTGCTACTTATCCCTTGCAACTGGAAGTATAACCACTATGGAGGATACTAGCTCTGTTACCTCAATTGTGATGCCTTTAAATTTCCCTGCTCATAAGATTATGTAATCAAATTGTTAATTTCTCCTTGCTTAAGATAAACTAGGTTCCATGTCAGTAGGGTTTGGTCTCAAGATTTCTTTCCAATTGATAGCCAATAGTTTCTTTCTTGTTGTCATGATTAGTTGTCACCTTTGAATAACCAAAAGTGAAATGAGAAGTATGATCCATTGTGGCACTGTGGAGTATACTAGCCCTGCAATCCCAACTGTGGTGGCTTTAAATTTTTCTTTACTGATGCAGCGAACAAATATACAGGGCCGTTAACCAAACCCTAGCCATTGATTCCGAAGAATACCGGGTCATATTTCTTCCCTAAAACCTGTAGATTCAAGAGAATAACAGGCAAGAGGCATCAAACATTCGTTGATTCGCAAGAATACCGAACGATTACGGTAAACAGTGCAAGAATCACACATAAGTTGTATTATTCCAAAAACTGCTGAAAAATGTCACAAACAAGAGTATAAATACGCAGCACAAAACCCTAGGCCCGGGACAAATCGGGTTAAAAGAAAAAAACTTACGAAAACCCAAAAAAATAAGCCCAAACACTAAACGGGCCAAAAATCACACTTAGAAGCATTTTTTCACGATTTCCCCTTCCTCCGGCTCGTCACTAGCTTTTCAAAAACATATTATAATAAAAAAACGGAGTTACGGAGTAAAAGTTATGGCCAATTAAAGTTTACCGACCACCGGCCCACGAGCCGCACGGGCGTAATGACGCCCTTGGCAGGATAATATTCACTTTGACTTTCTTCTTAATTTTTTCTTAACATAATACACCAATCATAAGCATGCTATCCGCATCACTTGCTCAAGGTATACTAGGTTCCAACCTTTTCACCCCAGTTGTTCCTTGCTCAAGGTAAACTACATTCAAGCCTTTTCACCCCAATAGTTTTGCTCAAATACATGATGCCTGCTCAATTTCAAATTTTTTTCCTCTCTTTTCTTAACTAGGTAAAAAAGAGTTCAATCTCACAAAACGTTTACAAGTGCAAAACATGCACTAACACTACAAACCCATCTAAGATTAAATGCAGAAAGGTTCAAGATAAGGACGAATACCGTCTTTTAAGCCAAGTATTCACTTGAGACAATGCAAACAATAACCTATACTTTTGTGTAGAAGCTTGTATATTATTGTAACAGGGAAATTGTAGAAACTTCATATAACAAAAATTATTAATATGGCTTTGAAAAGAATGACATTAACAACCCTTGTTTTTTTTTTTTTTTAACATGTAACAGTTAATAATTAATAGTAACAACCATTATTAAATTGTATTCAGTTGAAAATAATCAATGTAAAAAGAATTTTAGTGTAAATTGTACCAAACTGAAAAATCACATATAAATAATAGACATATAAATCACATATAAAATAATCAGGGACATTCATAGAAATCATGTGTATCTAACTGATCCATCAGTAAAAGTATCTCCTGGCAACACAAAATCATAATAAATATACAACAAAAATGAAAACCTAAAAAATAAGCAAAGACCAACATGAGCAGTGTTGGATGAAATTGTGTATCTCCAAATCCCAATATAGAATAATTGCCTAGTGCTAATAGCAAGAAACACTAAATCTTCTATGGAGCATATCAATGTCCATTTTAGCCTTGTTTGACATACATCCCAAGAAAAAAACAACAATCAATAAAGTCCGGTGTATGTTTGCTTATATGGATATGGTGACTGGTACCTGAAGAACAAATCTATACCAAAAACAGCAACTATTTGCTCAACATGTGCCTCTTGAATGTCTTGTAGCATAAAAGACCCCAAGAACATTTAAAACCCAAAAACGATTCGACAAGGCCCTGAAAGCAACCAAGACCTCCCCTTCTCCCCACGACACCTCTCACAACCCATATCGCAACTGAAAGTTTGAAACCAAGTTCCAATCACGCCAGCAAGCCTTGATCAAGCTCGGTGGAGCATCAGTGGGCACCTCGGCAAAAACCCACTCCCCCTCCCTCGGCTCTAGCCTAGCTGGTGAAGAATTAACCCAAGTCAAATTTGGACCTTTGGCATCGACCTGCGACGAAACCCCCAAACCTCGCCCTTGCAGCCAGGACTAACGCGAATTATGGGGGAAATCCTTATGGAGGGAATGGGGTTTCGCTATTTTATCAGATAGAGGGAAAAATTGAAAAAAAAAAAAGATGGAGGGAAATAAATTAATTATGTTGCGTTTTATCGATGGTTCTCAAAAATTGCTGATAAAAAATTTTAAGAAAAAAATCACCCAATTGAATTTACTCACTATTTGAAACCAAGTATTTTTGTTAATTGGATTTCAAAATAGCAAAGGAAAGCGTTTCTAAGATAATCCTCTTTTTGTGTTTAGAATTAATTTACAAGAATTAAAATAAATAATTTTAATTCTTCTTATTTGTTTAATGAGAAATTTAAAAGGAAAATATTTTGATGACAACAGTGCCCTTAGAATAGGCTAATCAGAAAAAATTTAGAAAAAAAAAAAAAAAGAAAGGGAGGGCAAGATTGTAACTATCTGCTAATTAAGAATTAATTATTTCCAATTCATATGAAATCCGACTAATTGCCAATGAATTTCAAGGTTTTCTTTTTTTCTTTTTCAAATCCTAGCAAATCAATCCTATTTTAAATTTTATTCATTTAAAACATATGAAAGTCCATCATTCCAAATGTAGAATAGACTGGCTAGGTTGATCTGTGAACAACTCAAATGGATTGGTTGTTTAATAGTTACTTTTTTGGCTTTTTTTTAAGCCGGTACTTAAAATAGTTTGGTATTATAGGTTTGGACTAGGGGTGTTCATGGGTCGGGTTGGATAGTGACCCACTATCTGAACTACCAATCTTAGATTCAAAAACAATGTAACCGATTTCGACTCGGTGTGCTTCAGGATTGGCCCTAGGGGTGTGCATAGGTCGGTTTAGTTCAAGTTGGTGGCTAACCCAGAACCGAACCAATCTTCATCGGTTCCAAGATTTTAGACCCAGGACCGAACGAATCGTCCCATGGAACCGAACCGAACCAACTCGGTTTAGATTGGTTTGGGTCAGTTCCTCGATTCTGGCCAACCCAAGTTAGGTCGGTTCTGCTTATACAATTTTGAGTTAATCCATTACAGATACAAAATTTTTCAAAGAGATGCAGTAGAGTTCATTATAACAAATGACATAAAGTATGATCAAACACAAGCTCCATTATGAAATATTCTTTTTCACACCCCTAAATGGCCCGATGAATTTGTGTGGAAGTGGCAGTTTATAGTACTTCAATGGATCAATTTATTAGTTATTGAACCTAAATTTAGACACCAAAAAAGTTGAAATACATAAAATATTTATTATTTAGTTAAAAAAAATTAAATCTTTCAACTTCAATCAATTATTAGTTACAATAAGTGAATATATAAAAGGATAACTCAATGTACGAGATTCCCCCCACTTTGAGGTATAGGAAGGATCAATTGTACGTAATCTTACCTTTCGCGTGTGGACATATGTTTGTCTAGTGCATAAGGCTCCTCTACTACAAGTTTGGGCATGGTTAGATATACATGGCCTTCTGTACTTCGAACTTCTGAAACCTAAGTCTCAATGGAACAAACTTACTGCTGCGCCAAAACCTGGTTTGATTGATCGAAAAAATTAAAAAAAGTAATTTCTCATAATAGTTTAGACATTTTCATAAGATTATGCAGTCTTACCTCCCGTGTACGAATATGTTGTTTCCATGTTTTGAACATATGACTCTAAATTGCAATAAAACAACCACGTTAAATGAATATATATTTAATAGATATGTATTTATTATAAAGGTTTTTGTATATAATGTAATTTATTAAGTGAAAATGCCAATAATTTGGTTTTTACATAAAAAGGAACAGACTAGTTTCATGCATTCATTTATTAATTTTTCCACACGTCAAAGTATAAATAGCAATTTTTTAAAGTAGGAGTAGTAGAACTATACTAATATTTTATAAGTAGAAATAATGTATTAAAATTAGTCATAGTCACATATCATATAAAGTCTTAATTATCATGCCCTTAAAAACTGGTTGCTCCTTTTGGCGAGATATCCATAATTTCCTTACTAAAAACTAATTCTTGAACACCACTAGCAAGGAAATTTATGTCCCCTCGCTAATAATTTTTTCCCGCCAAACAAAAAATTCCCGCCAGTTATTTTTGTGGTTACCATTAGCAAGGAAATTTATATTTTGTCCCTATAACAGTTCCTCGCTAAAGTTTTTATATTATACGTCTAGCGAGGAATAGTATACCTTGCGAAAAGTTTATACTTTTAGAATCAGCGACGAGCACAAAATTCGACGCCAATAGGTATTGAAGTTTTTTTTGCAACCAGATGCTTTTGTCGCAAAAATAATTGTTCAAAACCATTAGCAACAATCTATTCGACCCCTCACTAATACTTTTTCCCCAATCAACATTTGTGAAGAATTTTACTTTTCCTTGCAAATTCACTCTCCCGCCACACATCCCGCCAAAAAATATTTTCTACCAACGATTTTGCAATGAGTATTTGCGAGAAATATTTTAGTTTGTCGCTAAATGTGATCATTTGAAGGCTTTAGCAAGGAATCATGATTTTCCATGCTAAAAGGCTATTTTTAGCGTGAAATTTGGTTCCCTCGCCAATACATTCCCCACTAAATGTCAAATTTCTTGTAGTAGCTTTCTTCCTCTTGAACACATATGGTCAGAAGTTCATTCATTGACCATTTTTCCTTATGTGTGTTATAGGAAATTTTGAAAGAACCGTACTCCATACGAAGAGAATTAAGAATAAAATGCACCAAGATTGACTCAGAAATCTCTATCTCCAGTGCTTTCAGTTAAGCTGCAATGTCCCTCATTTCCATGACATGTTCACGCACACTTCTAGTATTATTATGTTTCATGCTTGATAGTTTCTTCATTAGGATGTTAGCTAATGCCTTATCAGAGCTTACAAATTGCTCTTCAATAGCTTTCATGAAACCTTTTGCCTTATCACATTCGGGGATTGAACCCCTAATGCCTTTACTGATGTGGGATTTAATGAGCATCAAATTTAGGCGATTGGATCGCTCCCACAGCGCATACGCAGCCCTCTCAGTTAGCGTACTTGATTCCGTAGGAGCAGATGATTCATCGACACGGAGTGCCAAATCAAGGTCCATGCACCACAATGTCAAAAGTACTTTATCTTTCCAGTCAAAAAAATTATCACCACTCAAGAATGGAATACGAGATGATTCAGTACTAAAAAATGTAGTAGAAATAACTACATTAACCAAGAACATATTATACTATGAAATAATAATTAAAACAAAGTAAACTCAAACCTCCATGTGGGTAAAGGTAGCAACATGCATTGAATCCACTTAAACTGAATTGATAAGACTAGTAAATATCACACACCAAAATAAAGCATCACTTTATCTGTCGACACAGGAAAATCTTATCTTAATGTTAAATTTACTATCATATCTCAATTAAATTAATAACAAATAATTATTTTCTTGTGGGGCAAAACAATTATTTTTATTAATTTAATTGCAATAAATATATGTCATTAAATATATAATCAAATGACCCTTTCTGAATGTGATAACAAGGACTTAAAATCACACATCACAATAATTTAAGATGTTGTGGCTATTCTTAAACTACTGTAATGCTCAAGTTTCTTAAGATGGCATAAATAATCTTTAATGGGACAAAAACACAATTTAATAATTACAAAATATGAATTATTGTCCCCAAAATACTTTTCAAAAAAACCTTTATACGATTTTGGATAAAATCACAAAATATGCATTTATAGAAAGCCCAAAACCTATCTGGTATTTGACGAAAAATGCACACCAAAAGTTTGCAAGTGCATAAACTATGTTTTTATTTTTTATTATTTTTTTAAAAACTTTTACAAATTAATCCATATATATAATCATGAGACAACTATCCTAATTTACAGTAAAACGGTAACATACATGCATACAAGTGTATCAGGTTGCATCGAGTCTGATGGGGCCGCTATATAGAATAGCAGTACGCAACTTCATACAATAAATATTCTTAATAAATCAACGCGGCTCATGTCCAAAAGTTTCGAATGACATCATTAAAAAAATATTTTAATACTGATGTCTTAATCATTATAGAACATTCAATCAACAGCTTATATCCATTCAATATATATATTTACTACTGGCATTCCAAATGATTATCGAATGACAAATATGGTAGAAATAAACATGCGCGTGGAGTATATCTGTATACCGAACAACAGGAACTACAGAATGGCTCTGACATCATAATGTAATATATATTATATATATATATATAATAACTATAATATATATATATATATGTATAAATAGTTAAACTATTAATTATATATTAATAAATATATATGTACTAACTTTCAGTCATTGTTGTTCAAGAAAATTTATTTTTTGTGTTTCTACAAACGTAAATTACTTTTATTTCTCAATTCCTGTATGTAGAACTCTCTATAGACAGAATTTTCTAACTTATGCAGAACTTCATTTCTTTAATGATAGATATTACAGGCAATACATAACTACTAAGTTAGGAACCCTTATATTTATTCTTATTGATTCCTTCCATCAATAAACTATTATCTGATAGTGGGGACTTGATAGGTCTTAATTAACCACCACTAGTGTTTCACATAAAGTGGACAACTATTCCTATCATCACTCGTAATTAACTAAGAAATAAATAAATATACAATTTATATCAAAAATATATATATATATACACTTTACACGTGTCAAGTTACCACTTTAAAAAGACTTGTCTTATAACTTTTCCATACAACAATCAGCAGAGGTACTACATAGGACCCCACAAATAACAGGAGAGGTCACCATCGAAAAAATCACTTGGGAAATACACACCAGCAAACCATTTTAAATCAATCATGTTATCTATGCCAACTTCTGATAGGAGCATATGATCCCTACCTCTTAAATATCCATCAGTTAGTTTACTTGTTTCTCCCGACAAGTTCTTAATTCATATGAGAACTAGTGTACATTGGAGATCCAACACTGGCAAGCAAAATCTTTTGTTTGTCAAGGTCATAAGCTACAAGTTCACAATCCAACGCAAAGGAGTCTACTGAAGGTTTTTTCGCCCTGCAATGCAACATCACCAATCGCAATGAATACTTCAACATAATTATTTTAAGGAACACGTATCATACGCAATACACTAGCTAAGAACAAGGTTCTCAATTTCCACTATAAAACACAATGCATGGTTTTCGGTTTATTTTATATGAAAATTAGAACTTAAGCCACATGATACCCATTTCCAATTAACAAAAGAAAACCACTAGTGCGGATAATTTTACACACTTCAATATGGAAGGATAATGCAGGCAACAAGAGAAGCAGGTTTCAAAAGGCGGCCCTAATGGAAAACATGCAGTTGATCCAAAAACTCTCAGTATAGATGTATTTATAATTTCTAAAGTCTATCAATTGAGATTATAATTTTTTAATTTTTCTTTTAAAATTTAAACTATTATGTGTTTCTTAAACTCACTCAAAATTTTTAACTATATATTATAGCAGAATGATAGGAGGTCTTTGAAGTTGAAAGTCTCAATATTTTTTTCTTCTAATTTTGATTTTTTGAAAACATAAAATCTAAGTGCCATATTATTATTGGTGCTTATTAATTAATTTTTTATTTATTATAATCTTCAAAATGCTATTCAATGATAGTTATGGTAACATTTTAAAATTTCTTTAATTATAATCTTCCTAAAGAATCTTTGTTAATCATAAAAAGATTTTAAATTTCTAAAATAAAAAGAACATGTCACTAAATTCTTGGTACTTTATTTATATATAATATATATTTGTCAAAATATCATTGATTCTTTCTAACCTTTTCGTATTTCTTCTTAAATTTGTAATTTCTACATTGATAAAATCCACTGATAATTATGGTAAAATTTTGAAATTTCTTTAATTGGAACCCTCCTACAAACTTTAAAATAAGAATAATTTTAAGTTAACCCAAAACTCTTACTAATTGAATGATATATACAATATAGATGAATCTATAATTTCTAAAGTCTATCAATTGTGATCATAGTTTTCTAAATTCTTTTTTAAAATTCAAACCTATTATGTGTTTCCGAAACTTACTCAAAATTTTTAAAAGATATAAAATCATTGTTGTGCTATCTATATCTATATTTATACTATTAATTGGTTGTTTGGTTTTGGAGTTCAAAAGTTTTAACCTGATTTTTTGTAGAGTTTTAAATTTATAAAATATGTATGTCATCTAATTATTGTTTTTTTCATATAAATCTTTATCATTATTTTTTATGTGGACCCTAATCTAAATGTGGTATGCGTAACGCCACATTTACTTTTTTTTTCTAAAGTGTTTAATATCTTGGGTCAAGCATTTAACTAAAACCTAATTAATTTATGATACGGTCAAAATGACTCAATCCATTAGTATATTTTTACATAAAATATTTTTAAATTCAATCTATTTAGATATTTATATTAATATTATTTTGCAAAAAAATTAAGTTGATCATCTCATTTTTTCCATTACTAATATTTTTTTTTTTGCAATACTTTAATTTACAGTAGCAAGTACTTTCAATTTTGGATAAAAAAAAAAAGGTTATTCTTTAAGATTGTGGCTTAATTTTATGCTCTTACTTATATACTTTTAATTTGGTAAAATTAGAGGTTACACATATAAATAAAAGCATACATTCAAAATATTAAATATAGGATGTGAGTGATACATTCGCTCTTATAAAGGTATTCATTATATTCATAAATAATAGACCAAATATTGAATATTAAATCCTTCACATAAAAAATTCATTCTTAAATCATTTTATTAATTTTTTCTTATTCTCGTATATAACATGCCGTGCATAGTACAAATTCGCTGTTAGCATGTATACATACAAAAATAATGTTTACCCCAATGTATGTTTTTATATTTCGAGAATCCATGTCATATCAACAAAAGAATAGGCCTACCCTTTTAGTTATTGGTCATCCAATTTGGTTCCTATTTTCATATAAATTCTTAAATGCTCTCCTTATATTCACTAACTTTCCATGTTAAATATAATTTTTTCCTCCAAAACTTTATAGTCTCTCCCTTTCTATCTCTTCCTAAAATGTAAGTCACTTATATACATAAACTAAATGAAGTTAGCAGCCCATTTAGTCGAAGTGCACATAGGCCGGTTCGAATACCCTTGACCACAATACCAAAGTGAAAAACAATACGAGAAGATAAATATCTATGTTAGTCCTTGGGTTAGAGGAGCCAACTTTGCAAGCAAATTGAAAACTAACATAGTAACATATGTATGCTAGCACCATCTTCGATAAAGCATTAATCTATTATTATATATATCAAAAAAGTTGAGAATATGCAATTAGATGAGAATATTTGATCCAGTGTGCCTCTATATATATTTAATCTTCACCTCATACTCCGTTTTTTCATCAAATAATTATTGGTTTAACTATATATTTTATCTCCATTTATCTAAAATATACTTTTTAACTATTCAGTTAACAATTACATCTTGCCACAAAATTCATATAATAAAATTGTTTTTAACGATGTATTTATGGAAGTTATATCTTTTATATTGTGTATTTAGGTAAATCTTTTAAATTTAAGTTAAGTTTATTTCTATTCAAACATTGATACGTGGATTTTGTTAAAGATTTGATTCAATATATAAGTATATAGGCATGGAAATAAATGGATTATAAGGTTGAACTTTTTTTTACATGTAGCTCCCAAAAGTTTTTATGATGCATTTATTCTTTACATTACACATAATCTATTACTTATGGTAACATAATATAATATTTATCTAAGATTATTTTTCAAAACTATTTTATTCCGTGCAATATTGCACAAGTCCACCAAGTCTATAAGAAATTAATGTTGCTAATGTAATAAAATACCAAATGTCATAATTTAATAGGAGTATATATTGAAAAATCAATGCTATCTAACTTAGAGAATGTTTTTTTTTTCTATCTGGGGGGGTTCGATCTCTTGTAATTTAATGAGTGTTGAGCTGTTTATTTGTTATACACTATGCCTAAATGTTTATAGTTTTCCATTTTGTGTGAAATAGGTCTAATCACAGCATTCACTTCTATGTACATCAATTCAGTACCAAATTAGGAATAAAAATGGCTTTCAATTTCAAATCCTCCACCAAATCTGATGTATAAGGAAATTTTTATTTGGAAATCCCTAATTATTTATTTTGGCGTTTATTGAAAAACAAAAGGAGTACCTAATTATTTATCCACAGTTGGCCATGTAAATTAGCACCCAATTGATAATTAACCAAGTTCGGTGGTGGGGTTCTTGCGCTGGTTGCCGACTGCCAAAGGAAGAGTGGTATTTCAAAAATTTTAATTCCAGAACTAACGATATATACGAACATCATTTATTACAATAATGAGGACTTGTCCAAATATATCATTTTTCACAATATGAGGGCATTATGGTGACAACATCATCACTTCTAAATCATGCGCATGTCACATGACTGTTGTTGTTAAATTCCCTCACTGCAGATTGATAAAAGGAGTGATTTGATGATATTTTATAGTTGAAGGGTTCTAACTCTCCATTTTTTTGTTTTTTTTGAGTTTAATGGAATAAAGTGATACTAATTTATAATTCAAGAGGTCTTGTATAATTAACCCAACATAATAATACAAAGTCCTGGGTGAGCTCATGTAAAATTCCATATTTGGCCCTTCCTTTTCTCTCCATGCTTTGCATCAGTGTCAAACTCACATATTGTAAGTTCAAGTACTAATTTAATTTAGCAACATGAAATTGAAGCATCATCTTGGACCATTTTAAGAGGCCTGTGAACAGTAATCCAAGTATAGTAATAACGTGGAAGAAGAAGAGGAGGAGGAAGAACATTCAAGGAATTGCACTTAAAATTTCCTAAAAATTACCCCCTAAGGTTGCACAAAGTATCACACAAAGCCACAAAAACTTCACACAAATTCTCCAAACTCAACTCCAATAAATAGAAAAATGACATGCGTATTTAGAGGCTTCTTAATTTCTCCTATTCCTACAAGAACTACTCCAGAACTTCTACCAAAAAGAAAAAAGAGAGGCCTAACTCCCAAATTATTATCAACCACATAAAGACTATATAATACCCCAATTATATGATTTGACCAGAACGCAACTCATGGGCGCAGGGACAAGCTATGATTTCATCGTAAGGGGGTAAGACAAAAGAGAAACCACTAACAATGTTGGTCTGTAGACTCTAGCAAAATGGAGAGTTATGATTTTTTTTTTTCTCAAATTTTATCCTAAACCTAAATTAATTGGGCATAAATAAGCATAGGCCTTGGATCACAGTATATCAAACCACAAACAAATAAAAAGTAAAGCCATATAGCAAACAAAACTAGACCGCAATATAAATTGCACATGAAAAGTGGCACCCAAACAAATATTTGCCTTGCAGCCCAAGGTTAAATCAAATCCACAGAGATCACTTTCATACTAAGGGGGCGCTAGGCCAAAAATTAGCTAGGCGCCACTCCTAGTGGTGACACCTCCTTCAATTTTTGCTTATAAATACAGTACACCCCCCAGCATGTTCCAAGTTCGAAAAATCACAAGCAAAGCTCTGTCAAACTCTCTGCAACCCCCGAAAATCCCAAAAACCCTAGTTCTCTCAAAGGCTCTAGCCCCTCTAGCCTCTTACACTCAAATCCTAGCCTATACACCTCTAACCCTAGCCTCCAAGCTCCATTGAAGGCTAATTCCAACCTCTTCAAAGCTTTTGAAGGCCTCTAAGTCCAAGGTAAAGTCACCATTGAAGTTCCAAGAAGATTTGAAAAAAAGGTAGGGTTCCTATTTACATAATGCAATCCCCCACTTCTTCTCTTCTCTCTCCTAGTCCACTTGGACAATTATCAATTCTAAACCCATCTTCTACCTCCTCTTCTTGCACGCTTGAAATAAGAGGACCTTTAGGTCTATGCTTAAGAAAGCCTTGGGGAGGTCACCGGTTGGGGATCTTCCTATAGTTTACCTTGCCATGGTGTGGAAGAAACCATGAAGGAAGTCTGCAATAAATTTCTTTAACTCGTTAGATTCAACTACGATTGAACAAGGTATAAATATGCATCCAGATTTTTTTGAATGTTTTCAAGCCCACCACCAATTTGAAGATCCATTCTATTTGTGGGATTTCTAGTTTCTACTTCATGCTTTATCAAAAAGATAATCATGGATTATTTTATTTTAACTCCATGGGCAGATTGGATGGATGTTCTGACTGAAGTTGATAAATTCAAAGTGCATCTTCATAATCTAAACTCGAGGACGAGTTTTTCCAACACGGGGAGAATGATGCAATCGGTCTTGTTCTAACTCGAAATTTCATAAAACTTGGTGATCTCATTGGAAATGTGCTAATTCATCACTCGTATGAAGGTACTGAGAGCATTCGACAACCCGAATGACAGGACCAATCACTCGTATAATCCCTCACGCGTCTTGAAGGCGGTTTTTCATTCGCCTCCCTCATGGATCCAAATCTAATGGTACCCACTCTGTAAGTCCAGTTTGCTAAACACAACAGCTCCACTCAATTGGTATAGCAAATCATCTAGTCTAGGATTGAGGAAATGATACCTCACTATAATTTGTTAACGACTCGACTGTTAATGCGCATTCGCCACGACCCATCCTTCTTTGAAGCCAACAGTGTAGGTACAACACAAGGACTAAGGCTCTCAATTACATGCCCCTTAGCTAGCAAATCCTCCATTTGACGCTGAAGTTCCTGATGCTTTTAGGACTCATATAATAGTGAGGATGATTAGGGAGATTGGACCCAAGAACCAAATCAATCTGATGTTGTATGCCCCTTAATGGAAATAACCTTGGGGGTAATTCTGCAGGGAACACATTTATAAATTCATTAATTAACTTTTTAACATAATTAGAAAAATTACCATCTATAGACTGCTCCTTGCCTGGTAGCAGATAGATAACTCCATTATTAGTCATCTCTTCTATGAATCGTCGTAAAGATAGCAGATTGGAACCCTTTTTAGTTGTTGGTGTCTAAATCACATCTTTCTTGGGCAGCAATACAATTTTAACCCCGCTGAACATAAATGCATAAGTATTCTTCCTCTCATCGTGATCCACATATTTATCATAGTGCCAAGGTCTTCCCAACAAAATATGAAAAGCATTCATTCGTACCACATCACTCCAGATTTTATCTTTATAAGTGGAACCAATGGACGAAGAAACTAGACAACGTCGAGAAACTGTTACCTCTTTACCTTTCTACAACCATGAAAGCTTGTATGGATTAGGATGTTGTTCGGTTGCTAACTCCAACTTCTTAATTGCTTCCTCAGAGACCACATTCTCACAACTACCAAAACCAACCACAAATTTATAGACTTCACCTCCAATAGTACAGGTTGACTGGAAAATGTTATTTGGCAGCCAACTATCACCATCTTCCTCTCGTAGAGTGAAACAAGCTTTGTGTACAACCAACAATGGCTCACTATCATTTTCGACTTATTCCTCTTGCTGAAGATCTTCATCTGCTTGATCATACGTGGGCTCCTGATTGGAATCATCAACATCATATTTTGTAGTTTCCTCAAGCTCTAAGAACAACTCTCTTTGATCTCCTTTGTTGCATTTTACTGCTCGGTGGCCAAACTCACCACACTTAAAATAACGCATTACTCCTCCTGCTGCAAGCATCCTATTTTGTTGATTAACTATTAGTTGTTTACCAGCAGTAACAGTTTAAATAGGATTCCGGACAACCCCAGGTTGGGTAGTATTTCGAGTAGTATTTGGCTGATATCTATTATTGTTGCCACTATTCTATGTGGAACTGCTTAAATTACCTGATCGGCGACGGTATTGCTTCTCCAACTACACAACTCTTTGGTGCGCGTCTGATATTGAATAAGGATCAAACAGATTCAGGGTAACCTGGCACTGTATTTGCAAGCCCCCAATGTACCGTGAAACTAATTGCTTATCTATCTCCATTAGATCATTACGTGCCACCAACTGAAAAAATTCAGTGGTGTACTCATCAACCCTCTTGGACCCTTAGCGTAAGTTCTGCAAGTTCTGATATAGTATGCGCATATATTTATGGGGTAGGAAAGACATACCCAAATGCTTCTTCATCTTTTCCCAAGAACCAATTGTTAGCCCTAAGGTTTCCATAAGTTAATTTTATATACATTTTGATAATTAAACTTAAATGATTTTGTATTTCATATAATCTTGGATTTATATCTTGCTATACGTCTTTGCTAGATTGTCTTTTAAAGATTTGACTGGTTGTATCTTGTCAAATTCAATGCAAAGATTATGGCAATATAATATGAAAAGAAATAATTCATTCAAGTCAAAGAGTATCTATTCGGATTCAATGCTATATGATATAGAAAGATATCAAGCATTCAAGTCAAGGAGCATAAGAAGGAAATATTCTGATAGGGGAATAATTAGAAGATCTAATTTTTTTCTAGGTTCTATAAAAGTCAATGATGCTATATCCACTACACAACTACTACTTGGAAATTATTCTTATGGAAGGTGTGTGAATGGAAGCAAGGAATGAACGTATCTAATATAAATGCTGTAGATTTTCGAAAGCTATACACCAAAGGAAAGTCATATGTTTGTAGGCCTTTATGGTCCAATAATTCAAAGAAGAAAATTTCAGCTTTGGGAAGATCTTTTCAGTATTGAAGGTATTCTCAATCAAAAGCTTCAAACAAGGAAATATATCAAATAAGGAAAGATTCAACTTCATAGGTTTTCGGATTCAATGGAAACTAGATATGCAAAGGTCAAAGATAAGAAGAATTGAAGAAAATATATTAAAGATATTTTTGGCCTAAGTCTTCCAAGATGGAAAGTCCAACCTTGTATATTTTTACATATGCTACAAGCACTTGGAAGGAAAGCAGTAGCTCCTATTGATGATTCAAATTCAATTTCAAATCTCAGTTAAAGATAAAGAAAGAATTGGCAGAGATAAAGGCTACTTGAGACAACTTTAGAAAGAACGATCAATATGGCATGTTCTACCTAACGGCTAGAAATCCACAAAGATCATGGATGCAAGTTTTGGTAAGAAGATACAGGCTGGCAGATTCTCTCCAACGGCTAGTTTGAAAATCAAAAGAGATCAAAGTCTATATATATACCAACGGTTGAAGAAGAAGACACAATAATTGAGCATCAAAAGTGAAACTCTGTCAAATCAGTCTTTGAGCCTACAAGTTCTTATTCTTGTAACTTTTGTTCTTCATTAGCATATTGTTGGCCCAAAAGGCAATCCAAGAGGGGGGGTGAATTGAATTTTTCAAAAATTAATACAATTAAGATTAATTAAAAACTAATCTAATCAATAAAACAGTGATTCAAGATAGATTAAATGCAATGTAATCAATAAAGAGATGAAAACAGAGCAAGAAAAGGCACATAAAAAATTACCAAGGTTCAACCACAATTCATGGTCTACATCTTCATCCCAAGATCCTCTTGAAGTCTTCTTCCACTATGCAATCTCCAATTACAAAATAGGTGTTGATTTCTCAAATGCTCAGCTCACTTTTACACAAAAACTTCCTCTCAAGTTCTTCTAGCTACCAAGTGATTTTGTCTAAGATCTACTTTAACTTACAAGAGTTTTTCTTTTACAAGAGAACTCTCAAACTATCACTTATAAGTGTATAAAAGCTATACAAACAAAATACAAACTCTCTATCAAGAGTGGATAAGAAAATAATAGCTCACTTAATGCCAAAATGAAGACAAAAGGAATGTTTAGATTTTTCTCAGCTTGATTAGTCAGAAGATCTTGTTTTTCTTGTGTCTCTTATATATAAATGCAGTTGAAAGTTTGTATATAAACTCCTGCAGTAATTTTGTCCGTTAGTGGTTGTTGGGGGTTCATTTAATGTAAGTCCAGTCCGTTATAACATTAGAAAAACTAGCCGTTAGTCTCCAGGTGTCGACACTTGGTTTCATGTGTCAACACATCCAGCCTGCATTTTTCAGATGTTGTCCACTGTCTCCATGTGTCGACACATCAACCCTATGTGTCGACACTTGATCATGCTGTCTTCAAACTTTGGCCTCTGTCCTCATGTGTCGACTATTCATTTTCCATGTGTCGACACTAAACCCATAAATCTTCATTCATCCTTCCTTTGATCAAGTTCAGCTTTAACAATACTATAAAATCTTCAAGAAGTCTTCTCGTTGGCGTATTATAATAGATTGAGATCTTCAATTGATCAAAGTTGTCTTCCATTCAATTTGGATTGAATTTCCTTCTTGATAGTCATATCTTCTTTGTTGCCAAGCTGCTAGAACTCCTTTTCATTAATGCCGAGCTCTTCTTCCTTAGTGCCAAGTTCTTTCCATCTACTGCTAATGACTTTTTCATCTATGTAGAGCTTCATATTTATGATGCCTTATTGTTGAGCTCTTCTTTTTGCTACTAATCCTTCTTTCTTCTTTAGGAACACTTCAATGAGTCTTTTATAAGTTTGATGAAGTATACTCTTGAACATCTTCAATTTCTTCAAACACATATCATCTTCATTGACTCTTCACATCCCAGATGAAGTCTTCACTTGGATTCTTTGTAGAGATTTTGTAATTATAATTAATTCTCTTTTCGAACACCTTCAATCTTTTTAAAATCAAGTCAACTTTATTGAGTTTATACACACTTGCTGAAATATTCTTTTGAACACCTTCAATCTCTTCGAATGCAAATTATTTGATTGAAGTTCTATTTGGTGCATAACATGACTCTTAGAGTGCATTACTTGACTTGGCTTGGTGTGCATCCACTTTGACATGTATTAGACTTTAAGTCAAAACCTTTAACTCCAAATTATAATCTTTATTAGTCTGCATATTAAGTAAATGTATTAGTAAAATAACACAGAGTTTAGTTATCATCAAAATCAACATTGGGATCAACCTTGAGTCAACAATCTCTCTCTTTTTTATGATGACAAAACCTTGCAAATGAAATTGATATAAGATTAAATTAAATGGACAAGATTAAATTGCATACTAGTAGAGAGCTCCCCTTTTATTTTATAATTAGGCAACTGATGCTTACGAGATAAAGTCTTTTTGTTCTTTTATCAAAAACAACTCTCAATGAGTTTTTATCAGTTAATTTCAAAACAAATTGAGAGAAATAATTCATGTTATTCCCCTTAAGAACATGCTCCATATAGAATGAAGCAATTGTTTTTCATTCATCAATTATCACTCATTTCATGTTATTTCCATATGCAACCAATTCATCAATTATTCTTCTCCCCCTTTTTGTCACTTCATCAAAAAGAGAAAAAAAAATTGTATAATAGAGACAGGTACAATAGCAAAAAAATCGTATAATAAGATAATTTGTATGAATAGGAAAGCAAACAAGCAAGCAACCAATCAAGGCATTAAATTTGCAAGAGAATAATATCATATTTCATTCAAAAAATATGTTAGTACAAAAGATTAGGCAATTGTATAAGCACAAAATGTTTACAAAAAGGTTTTATGTAAATGCAAAATGATGGGACAAGAGAGAATATGAGATGGAGAGAAATAGAAGAGGTAGGGGTAGATAGGATAAGGAAATGAGAGTCTAGTGAGCATCAGATTCAGTGGCCGAAGAGTCTTCCTCTTCGTGGCCTTTCTCCTCTGTTTCAAATCCTTTTTCAGCATTTCCTCCCTCTTCTCTTGCTTCTTTTCCTTCATGTTCTTCTTCCTCATTATCTTCATTTTCTTCATCAACGTCTTCTTCCTCTTTTTCATCTTTTTCTTCTTCTAAGATTTTTCCTTTGCTATTTCTTAACATTTGTACTTTATTTTTGAGTTCTCTAACCTTCCTTTCGACAAACATTATCTTGTAGCTGCAATATCTACCTTTTTATTCAACTTTTGCAAATATTCCATTACTTGAGCCATAAAAGTAGTCAAATCCCCTGCACTTTCTTCAAATTCAGAATTCAAACTTCTTTTTATGCTTCTCTACCTGGAACTGCTCTTAAATGGAGCCTTGGTCTTTGAAGTACTATCTCCTCCAGTTTTCTTTGGAGTCTACTTGTTGTTCTTTAGAGTATACCCCATTTGCTTGAGTGTCTTTTCATTATACTCATCACTAATTGCTTTGGGGGTTCTCTTCTTCTCATTGCTCAAATCAATATCGAAGTGCTTGAAAACTTTAGTTAAGAAAATTGCATAAGGCAAGTTGATTCTAGAAATGGTAGCCTTGTATATATGATCCAAAATAAATAGAGGCAAATCAATTCTTGAATCAGTCAAATATGCCCATAAGAAAAATAACTCCTTCTCCAAAACATATTCATACTTTCCAGTTTTAGGAGTAAAAATAGTGTAAGTAAAGTGATGAACTAGCCTCAATTCAAAAAACAAATTAGTGGCAAGAGGTTATATACATTCATCTACATCCCTTCCATAGAGAGTTTTTAGTTGATCTTTTCTAGAGATATTATCTCTGTAAACCTCCCCACCAAGTCTGATTCTAAGAATATGTTTGATCAAATCTCTATCCAAAGTGAAGGAAACACCCTTAACATAACTTATGATGGATACCTCTCCAGGATCCCTTTCGACATTAGCATAAAAATGAGTAACCAAGTCAAAGTATACGTCATCCCTGAGTGTTGTCATAGATTTTCAATCTAGGTTGTCGAATTTGGTACCAAATTCAAACTTGTGATGATCAAAAAACTTGTAATCCACCCATCTACCATTATATACTTTTCTAAGAGAAGAGCTTGAATTGCACCTTTACTGGGCTTTGTCCTCACTGAAATATAGTTCATTACGTTCTAGGGCTGTTGAGGATGTCGATTTTCTAGTCTTACTTTTCTTTCTTTTCCCTTTGTCCTTGCTAGACTCCCCCTTTAATTCCCTCTTCTGTCCTTTCAAAATAGGGGTTGAAGCTACGACTAGGGCTTTTGAGATATTTTTTGATTTAGAGGTTTTGGGAGCTATTGAAGGATCAAGAATGGCTGAGAGAGGTTGGAAAGAGATCGATTAGGGTTTATAAGGAGAGTGGAGCGAAGGTTTGTGAAGGTTCGAAGGTGACGGTTGGGTTTGGTACGAACAGGTGAGCGGGAGCGAAATAGAGTGAGAGTGAAAGAAGGAAAGTTCAAATGTTTGTAAAGTGAACTCCACTAAAATATAAAGACCCGACTCATGTGTTGACATATGAACTTGATGTGTCGACACATGCGTGTCAACAAATCATTTTTGAGTCCACTGTCGTGATGTGTCGACACATGAAAATGGGATGTCGACACATGCAACCAGACTGGGGCATGTAAAGTATAAGGAATTCAGAAGATGGTTTTTTAATTTTTGAGAGAAAGTATGTTTTAATATGATCATAAAATGAATTATGAATTCAATAAATGCAATTCACATAAACGATAATCACATTTAAAACATAAATAACATGAATTTCATTAAAATTTAACAAGTATTAAGACATAAAATCACTCATTCCCAATTCTCTTCTTATCATGCAAAATCGATCTTCACTCAATGGTTTAGTAAAAATATCAGCCAATTGCATAGTTGTGCTTACAAAGTCAAGTTCACTATCTCTTTTTTGTACATGATCTCGTATAAAGTGATATCTAATTTTAATATGTTTTGTGTGAAAGTGTTGAATAGGATTTTTAGTCAAGTTTATAGTACTAGTATTATCACATTTCATAGGAACATGATCAAACAAAATACCATAATTTTCTAGTTATTATTTAATCCATAATACTTGAGCATAATAACTACTAGCTACTACATATTCAGCTTCAGTTGTGGAGAGAGCAACTGAATTTTGTTTCTTGCTATACCAAGACACAATCATGTTACCTAGGAGTTGGCAAGAGCCACTTATGCTCTTCCTATCAACTCTACTTCCTGCATAATCAGCGTCAGTGTAAGCAATTAAATTAAAATATATACCCTTTGGATACCACAATCCAAGGTTAGGTGTGTGCTTAAGATAACGAAAGATTCTTTTCACAGCAATCACATGAGATTCTTTAGGATTTGATTGAAAACGAGCACATAAGCAAACACTAAATATTATATCTAGTCTACTAGTAGTTAGATATAATAAGGAGCCTATCATGCTTCTATAAAGCTTAGTATCTACTAATTTACCTTTCTCATCGCTATCCAATTTTGTTGTAGTACTCATTGGAGTACTTATAGGCTTTGCATCTTTCATGCCAAACTTCTTAATCGAATCCTTGATGTATTTGACTTGGTTAATGAAGATGTCTTCCTTTGATTGCTTGATTTGAAGTCCGAGGAAGTAATTAAGTTTGCACATCAAATTTATCTCGAATTCTCCCTGCATACACTTAGCAAATTCTTTGCAAAGTAACTCATTAGTAGCACCGAATATAATATTATCCATATATATTTGTACTAAAATCATGTCATTATTTTTTATTTTGATAAAAAGAGTATATCTATTTTTCCTCTTGAAAAACCTTTTTCAATTAAAAACTTACTCAATTTTTCATACCAAGCCCTTAAGGCTTGCTTCAAACCATATAAAGCTTTCGTTAGTTTGAAAATATAGTTGGGAAACTTTGGATTTTCAAATCCAGGGGGTTGCTCAACATATACTTTTTCAGTAATAAAACCATTTAGAAAAGCACTTTTAACATCCATTTGATATAGTTTAAAATCTTTAAAACATATAATGCAAGTAATAATCTAATGGCTTCTAATCTAGCTATTGGAGCATATGTTTCATCAAAATCAATGTCTTCCTCTTGGCTATACCCTTGGCTGACAAGTCTTGTCTTGTTCCTCACTACAACTCCGGATTCATCCATTTTATTTCTAAACACTCATTTAGTTCCAATGACTGGATGATCATTAGGCCTAGGAACAAAGTGGTACACCTCATTCCTTTCAAATTGATTCAATTCCTCTTGCATAGCATTAATCCAAAACTCATCATTTTCAACATCATTAAAACATTTAAGTTCTATTTGTGATAAAAATGCAAGATGATTATATATATTTCTAAGAGAGGATCGAGTTCTTACTTCTTGTGAAGGATCACCTAGGATTTGTTTTGTAGGATGGTTATGCATAAACTTTCATTCATTAGGTAGACCTTCTTTGATCTCTTGTTGGCTTGTAGAGGCTTCTTGCACTTCTCTCTTCTTTTGAGGTTCTTCATTTAAGCTTGATTAAATATCCAGCTTATGTATGTTTTGCTCTACCTCATCTACATCATCACGTACAACATTCTTTGAAAGAGAGTTATATTCGTCAAAAGTGACATGGACTGATTCTTCAACCGCTAAAGTCCTCTTATTAAAGACTCTGTAAGTCTTGCTATGTGTTGAATATTCAAGAAATACACCCTCTTTAGATTTTGTATCAAACTTGTCAAGGTTGTCTTTATTGTTATTCAATACAAAGCACTTGCATCCAAAGGCTCTAAAATATGAGACATTTGGTTTCTTATCTTTCCAAAGCTCATAAGGGATTTTGTTCAAAAATTTTCTAAATAAAATTTGATTTAAAACATAACAATTTGTGTTAACAGTTTCAGCCCAAAAATATTTTGGTAAACCATTTTCACAAAGCATGGTTATACCCATTTCTTCCAAAACTCTATGTTCTTCTCTCAACAACTCCATTTTGTTGAGCTGTTCTAGGGGCTAAAAAGTTGTGATCAAAATTGTTTTCATCGCAAAACATTTCAAAGGGTTTACAATCGAATTCCCCTCCATGATCAATCCTAATAGAAGTGATTGAAAAATCTTTTTCATTTTGAACCTTCTTGCAAAATTTTATGAAGAAAACAATTGTTTCATCCTTGTGAGCTAGGAAGAATGGTCATGTAAATCTTGAATAATCATCAACAATAACAAGTACATATTGTTTTTCACCAAGACTTAAAGTCCTAGTTGTCGCGCCCAGATTTTTCGCACTCGAGGAATACTCACACAAGCGAAAAAAATGCTGTACTCTCTCGTTAGAATTCACCCTCCTAAAAGAATGAGTGCGACTAGGTTTGAATTGAAAATTGATTTAAATAAAGGGCTTTTAAAAAGATTTGGAGTCGCCACCTAACTTGATTAAGGTAAGTTAGGTCACCTAAAAACTAAGAATAATCCGAAGACTACACTTAGGGTTTTTGGAAAATGATTTTGAAAATATCTCCTCAAGAGAGGGTTTTTAGGAAAATAGGTTGTTTAGCAACCTTTGGAGAACATTTAGCTCTTTTTGAAAAATAACTCCTTTTTTGGTCTTTGAAATCAGTGATTCTAAGTTCGAAGGTTGGTTAAGTGTAGGGAAGACGCACTAAGCCATCACCCTACCCCGCCCTTTTGGTACCTACATGTCAATCTACCCTAGATTCACCTATGAGAGTCTTTAACTAACTAATGACCAATCATATTCACTTTTGAAAACAATGTTTAAAAAGAAACTAACATGATGCATGATATGCAAGTGCAAGTTAAGAGAATTGAAAAATAGATTTGAAAAGAGATTGATTTGAAATTGATTTGATTTGAAAATAGATTTGAAGAGATGAAATTGAAATTGGAAAGTTTAAAAATTGAAAGTAGAAATTTAAAAATACAAATTTTGAAATTGAAAGTTTGAAAATAGATTGGAATTTGAGATTTGAAAAATGTGGAGACCGCACCCATTAGGATGGAATTGAAAGTTTGAATAGTGTTGTGACCGCACCTATGAAGGTTGCCTACGTATCCCTTTGGAGAAATTAGATCAGTCGTAGTTCGGACAAAAGTCCGATTGAAAATAGAATGTTTGATTGGAAGAAAGAGATTGAATTGAAAATTGAATTTGATTTGAAATTAGAAGAGGAGATCAGAATTTGAAATTTTGGAAAAGAAAAGATTGAATTTTGATTTGAAAAGATAGAACTTGGAAGAGAGATTTAGACTTATTTTGGAAAGATGGAGGTTTAGGAAACCTAGACTTAGGAAAGATTTGACTCGACTTGGAAGGTTTAGGAAATTTAGGAAAGGTTGGATTTAGGAAATGTTTGAATTAGGAAAGGTCTGGTTTAGGAAAGTTTCAAATTAAGAAAATTTTGAAATTAGGAAAGTTTTCAAATTAGGAAATTTTAACTTAGGAAAGTTTTGAATTAAGAAAGTTTCGAATTAGGAAAGTTTTCAAATTAGAAAATTTTTTGAAATAAGGAAGTTTTGAAAATTGGAAAGTTTAGAATTTTGGAAAGGTTTGAAAAAGGAAAGTTTCCAATTTAGGAAATGTTTGAACTAAGAAAGTTTTGAGTTTAGAAAAGTCTTAGATTTGGAAAGATGTTGAAGTTTTGGAAAGTTTAAAATTTGGAAAGATTTAGGTTTAGAAATATTTAACTTGAGAAAGTTTCAAATTTAGAAAGTTTTGAATTTGGAAAGATTTGAAATTTAGAAAGTTTAAGATTTAGAAAGTTTTAGAATTTTAGAAAATCTTGAGATTAGGAAAGGTTTGAGTTTAGGAAGAGTTTGAAAACTTAGGTTTGAAAAGTTAAGATTTGAAAAGAGGGTAGAATTAGGAAAGGGTAGAATTATGAAAGATTTGAAAGTTGAGTTTTTTAAAATTTAGGAAAGATTTTTATGTTCAAGTTTTGGAAACTTAGGATTTAGAAAAGTGAAAGATTAGGAAGGAGTCGAATTAAGAAAGAGTTGGATTAGGAAATGATTGGATTTTGTTTTGAAAAGAGAAGGTTTGATTTTATTTCCAAAAATGGAGGATAGGATCTAGCTTCCTAAACGGGAGGATTGGATTTGGTTTCCTAAAGGGAAGATAGGATTTGGCAAGGATTTGGAAAAGGAGATTCTAGAAACCCTAGATTTGGAAAATTATAGTTTTGACGTAGAAAAGAGGTTTTGGAAACGTGTATAATTTGGATGTGAAAACAAGGGATTTTGAAAACCTAGGTTTGGGGCAAAGTTTGAAAATCATGTTTTTAGAAAGAAAATTAGGGTTTCCTAATTGCGAGTTCTAGGGCTTGATTTAGGCTCTAAGGAAAGAGTTTTTGGAAAGTGCATTTTTGGAACAAAGGTTTTCTAGAAGGGAATCCTAGGGAAAAGTTTTTGGAAAGTGAATTTGAAAATAGAGTTTTTGGAAAAAAATTTTAAAGAGAAGGAGTTTTGGAAAGTGTGTTTTTAGAAACGAAGGTTTTGGAAGGAAATCCTAGAGAGGAGTTTCTAGAGCAAAGGTTTTGGAAAGAGAGTTTTTGAAAAAAATTTTGGAGAAAGTTTTTCTAGGAAGGTTTTTGGTAGAAGATTGTTGAAGAGAGTTTTTGGAAAGTTTTTTTTTTTTGGAAAACGTTTTTAGAAAGTGGATTTTGGGGGAGGATTTTGGAAAGGAGTTGAAAAATGAAGCTTTGAAAAATAGATTTTGGGAGAGAGTTTTTGAAAACAATTTTGGAGAGGAGAGTTTTAGGAAAGTATGTTGAAAAAGAGATTTTTAGGAAGAAAGACCTTTTGAAAAGAGAGTTTTTAGAAGGTGTAAAAACATCTCAGTTTCCTAAAGCAACTCTAACCATAAGAGGGCTAGAACCACTTTAGGAAAGCGGTTTTGAAAACAACAAGATTTAAAAATATGGATCGTATTGGTCACTTTTAATGTAACACTTTCCTAAAGTAACCCTAGCCATAGAAAGGCTAGAATCACCCTAGAATTGTGGTTTTGAAAACAAGTTTTTGAAAAAGAGATTTTGATGCAATTTTGAAAACAAGTTTGAAAACGGTTTTGAAAACGAGTTGTGGAAGATGCAAGATTATGATATGCACAATGCAATTTGGGGTCGTGAACATACAAGGCTAAGGCTTCACCACATAATCAAGGGGGCCGGACTCACGTGGTCTCTGGTTAGACTAGAAGAAAGCCCCTGACACAGTGACTCTCCAATAGCCCAATCCTACACATGGACCGGGAATCCCCTTGTTTCAAGCATGCAAAGAAAGGGGGGGAAAGAGATGAGGGATTAAAATAGAGAAAAAACAAGTAGGTTAGGAGAGAGAAGAGAGAGGGGGAAGTGCGGAAATTTAAATGGAGAACCTACCTTGTATCTTGTTTATTTTGCGCGCCGTGCTATCTTCGGTCTTCGGTCTTCGGTCTTCGGTCTTTGTCTTGATCTTCACCTTCAGTCTTCAAGAGTTGTCTTCAAGCCTCAAACTTCAGATTACAACTCTTCAAGTCTTCGAAGGAGGGTTGAAGGTTAGTGTATGAGTGTATGGGCGTGTGTATGAGTGTATAGGAGGCTAGGGTTTGTGTAGGGTGGCTAGGGTTTGGAAAACCTAGGGAAGCTAGGGTTTAGGAGGTGCTCGAGCTCTGTATATCGAATTATATGATTTTTAGGTTGAGTTTGCCGGATCCTTTTCACGTTGGAAAAAGCTCTGTATTTATAGAGGTTAGACAACACTGGCGCCTGTTGCAGTGGCGCCAGGCCAAATTTTACACTGGCGCCACTAGGAGTGGCCCCAGGCCATTTTTTGGCTTGGCACCATTACTAGTGGCGCCAGCCATTTAGGAAATGTTTAAGGTCGGCAAGCAACGTATCTTTGACTAGATTTGGGCGCCTGTACTAGTGACTACCATGCAATTTTTAGCCTGACTTCACTAGGAGTGACTCCGAAAAGTCCGGGAATGACCCGGAAGGCTGGAAAAGAGCAGGAACACTTAAAATAATGTCCCGGAGATATTTGACTTGAAAAATGAGGATAGGATGTGTTGGAAGGGTTGACCGGGCCTTTAGGGGCAAAACGGTCAATCGGACCGAAAACTGTCGAGATGGACTTGGACTGTCCCGGAAGAAGACTTGGGATTTGGAAA
>CM065395.1:32647500-32735000 GCA_033060915.1 Euryodendron excelsum
TTTTCAATTATGATGAATTTTCTTTTCAAACACCTTCAATCTCTTCGAAATTAAGTCAATTTCATTGAGTCTATGCACACTTGCTGAATTTTCTTTAGAACACCTTCAATATCTTCGAATACAAATCATTTAATTTAAGTTTTGTTTGGTGCATGGCATGACTCTTAGAGTGCATTATTTGACTTGGTTTGATGTGCATCCACTTTGACATGTATTAGACTTTAAGTCTAAATTATAACTTTTTATTAATCTGCATACTAAGTAAATGAATTAGTAAAATAACACAGAGTTTAGTTATCATCAAAATCAACATTGAGATCAATCTTGAGTCATCACACATCTATTCTTTAAAAGAATCCATTGTAAAGCAATAATACTTATACTCTTGTTCTTTCTTCTTATAAAAAAGGGACTAGCTAGGGGTTGGGTGTGACTAGTACCTGGGTTGAAACTTGTTGAAATGTTGAATCACTTGGTTGGGTTTGAACTAGTACTTGGGTTTGAAAGCTAGTTTGAGAGTGTGTGATCACTTGTAAGGTAAACTGGCGCCAGCAAAGCTAGTGGTTGTATTTGGATTTTGAATATAGTGGAGACAGAATCTCAAGGAAAGAACCTTGGGGCATGGACGTAGGGCAAGGGATTTTGCACTGGACCATGATAAAATCATGTGTCTTCTCTTTATTATCGGCTTTATTTTCATGCTTGGTTGACTGTATATCATTGCTTAAAATCTCTAACCATTCACCAATATTTAGCATTCTCATCTTTGACATTGAGCATTCTCATTTAGCTCTTATATCTTATTTGCTCTATGAAGCATTGAGAATTCTCATATCTAATTTGAGCACTCACTTTTATGGTCAATAAGATATTTACTTTCTATCTTATTAAGTTTTCTCATTCTGTTTTAGAGCTTGCTCATTTTAGTCATTTGATATTATTGCAATAAGTTGTTTTTAAATTTTTAAAAATCCAATTCACCCCTCCCCCCCCACCCCCCTTCTCCCGGGTTGCTTTTTGGGTATATTCTTCTTTCCCTATCTACTTCGAGTTACTTTTGTTTGTTGCCACCAAGTTGCAACTTTACCACGAAGGCGGATTACCACTAGTGACACTCACTTATTTTCTAGAACCTCTTTAAATTCCAGAACCTCCTTCACAGCAAAAAGCCAATCCAAAAGTTCCTCTGGCTAGGCACTGCCATGGAATTCTTGACATCGATTTTTAAGCTAGACTGTTATAGTTGATTTTTTGGATGGTGATTATCAGCCACAACTCTTCCTCCTCCACTTGGAACATAGTGTGCATAAGGATTTTCATCATCCTCATCGACTGTTTCCCCCTCAAAACGAAAGGACATAGATCGATCTCTACATTGCTCTGTGGCCATCATGGCAGCCATTTGTTGGGTCAACGTTTTGATCTATTGCAACATTCGGGCTGCGACATCCCATTCATGCACGGCATCAAGAGGTGCATGTTGACCACCGCATCTTCCTCCCCTATGAAGCATGATACAGCAACGATAACTATAGCGATAATGGAAAACCACAAGATTGAAAACCTTCCACGTTCTGTTGAACTTCACCACGAAGATACTAGAAAGTAGGCAACTACTGTTCATAGTTCTTCATCAAGAACACAAAGAACAACAGGAATAATAGAGAAATCTCTCTCTAAATATTATTAATTTAAAAAAAAAACTACCTAGGATGAAGGTCCTTACATTGTATTTAAAGGAAAAACACAAACCCCAACCCTGATTATAAAAACCAATGCAAAAATAAAGAAAATAAGAAAATTATCAAAAATAGCAAAATTCAAAAAAATTTGAAAACTAGAAACATAAAGAAACTACTGGGAAAAATCTAGACAAACTGGATTTGTATAGGCCAATATATCAAATCTTTTTAAAAATAACAAAATCGTCCTTTTTGAGGCCTAAACTATGGAATTTGCCAAAATTCCACATTCATCATCGCGATAAGTTATTCCTAAAATCGTGTTGTCTATCAACTTGCTAAATTTCGGGTGATTCCAAGAAACCTGTGTCGACTGTCTAATTTGCCATTGAATTGGTTCTAGTACTCCATGTAATCTAATGCAATGTATGCAACTGCATCATTCACATAGAGTACCTGAATTTGGAAAATAAAAGAACTTTTTCTATAATCTTGTTAACTCATAAAAATCATCTTGGGCAAAGCCCTTACATTTGAATATATACGAAAAAAATTGCAAACCCTAATTGACACTAATTAAGACTAAAATTAGAGAATACAGAAAATTACAAAAAATAGTGAATTCGAGTTAAACTCAAATTGCACAATATAGACCTAAAGAAACATTCTAAAACAAACTTAGACAAAATCAAAATCTTCTAGACAGTTATAACCAAAATAAAAGTTTCCTAAAATAGCAAAAATGCTAAATTGAAGCCCTAAACGATAGAATTCGGGCAAAATCTGGCAAGATCCATAATATATTATGGATTTTGATCTCTAGCACGTTTCCAATCAGATTACCAAGTTCCGCATGATTTTGAGATCGACGATTATGATTTTCGCTCTACATCAAAATCCTTATGATGACTAGGTGGTTCATGAATGTCTATGTCATTATTGGTAAAATATCCAGAAAGAATGGTATATGGGGTTAATATATTTTAACAATACAATAAAAATTGACATAATAATACAAAAACATAAAATAAAAAAAAATGAAAAACGTTATGCATAAACTAATTTCTAACCAACTTTCTCAACCACAAAACACAAAGTGAATGGGTCCAAAACATAAAATAAAAATAAAAATAAAAACAAATGCTATACATAAACCAATTTCTAACCCACTTTCTAGTGGGTTAGAAATTGGTTTATGTATTGTGTCTTGTGGGTGAGAAAGTGGATTAGAAATTGGTTTATGTATAGTACTACTCAAAATATATATATATATATATATATTTAAATATCTACTGGATAGTGTGGATAAGGTTTCAAAGTAAATATACATAAATAGTTGTAAGTTATTTCTTTCGAAAATGATATTCTTATAAAAAAAATTCATACAAAATTTGCATACAAAATGATATGGCAGTGACATTTTTATAATTAAAAACCATTATGGTGAGTGTTTGTTTTGAAGTGAAAGACTCTCATTAAGACACATTATTTGTATTAAAATTTTGAATAAAATTTTTGTTTGTATAGCATTACCCTATTTCTTTTTATACGCGTCAAGTATCACTAATACAATATTGATTAAGAATTTGAGATAAAATATAATGTCAAATTAGTATGTTCTTTCTTTGTATACACGTTGAGTATTGGTATTTTTGTCTTGTGTTTATTAGGTGTTCACAATAAGTTGACGTCAAACAATCACAATAATTAATAAAATAAAAAGAAAAAGAAAATTCATGGGCTTTTCAATAGATTCTTTGAGAATTTTACATCTAATTGTGTACTTCAAATTTAATTGCCTAAAAGAAACTCTGAAATTTTGATTATACAATTAGCTGAAAAATATACAAGACATCCATTTGTAATGAAAAAATAGTTTGGAGCTTTAATAAGAAAATCGAGATATAGTATGTGGCATCCATTATCTCCACCCTTTTAGTTTGTAAGAATATCAAAACAGATTAGTTTTTGTAGAGAAATTCTCCTCTGTGGCAATGACAATTTTAAATTAAAAACATAATGAATGCCTCTTGTTTTCAAGTGATAATGAGCCAAGTGAGCCAGTCATTCTATAATATATATACATAAATATATATACGTATATGTATATGCATGCATATGACATTATGCAAGACTATGATGTGTAATGCAGCTAGTTTCCACATTTCCATTGAAAATTGAAGCACAAACTCTCTCACCGCTTGATAGATGTGGCCTTCCTACCTCGATGGATCTCAATCTAAAGAATTGCAGCAAGGGACAACTTTGAACCAGTTAGGCTGGTCAATCAGCTTCAAACAATTTCATATGGTGATAACTCCATTTACTTTACAATGGCATCTCATACTAGTGATAACTAAAAGAGTGCTTGGAGTATGTTCATCCTTGAACCCTTCCCTCCCATTTCAAAGGATAGAATGGACTGAATTATTAAATCAACAAAGGAAACAGTACAAAAATAAAAGATGAAGAAAAGACATCTTCCTCGGTTTTGGATTAACACTCCTCTGCCACTAATTACCACGGGGAGAGAGAGAGAGAGAGAGATTAACACACAAAAGATGACCATAAGCAATTCTTTTGAAGAGGGGGAAAGCAATGTACAACTTGCATTGAATTTAAATTCACTTAATTTATGCTGCTAGTTCAGGGATAATCCGTGACTCAACGTATACTCAATCTTTGGAAAAAGAACTTGTTTGTATGTTGTCCTCCATTACAACATCCAAAACAAATTGCTCCCATACCAATTTTGAAATGACTTTCCCGCTGTTGTTTGCTCATCTTTTCAAGGACTGCAGAGGTTCTTAAGGTCCTCCTCCTTGGCATACCAGCTTGGTATTATCTTTGACATATGGGGATAGAGGTCCTTGTAGGAATTTCTGATTGTCCCTTCTGCAACTCCAGTTGCAATTGAAACATCTGCATCCACCACCATCATATCGAAATGCATGCAAATAAGATAACCAAAATCTAAAATTACGGATCAGGACCCTAATGGATGCATCAGTATGAAGACATTAAAAAAGAGAGACAAAATGAAAAACCATTGACGGCAAAAAGAAGATATTCTATTGCTTCGTCCACTTTCTGAGTATAAAAAAGATTTAGCAAGAATCTTCAATAATAGTGAATTTCTGTAGTAAATAGATTCCCAAGTACAGAACAACTGGTGGAGGCTAGAGCCTCCAAAGGGCTCAGATGATTTGTAGAACCACCACCAACCAACACACCCCCAAATTCAAGGCTCATGTGAATATGTCTCAATCAATGTTTCACCATATGCTTACCTTTAAGGGGCTTTTTATCATCTGAAAGCTGCGTTATAATGTAGATGACGGCCGCTGCAATTGATATAGGGCTCCTCCTGCGAGTAAAAAGATGGTGAAGAAATTAAAAGCAGTCCATCACCATTGGAAAAATCCATCCAACCAGTCTCAATGTTGTGTTAGTGCAGAAATATTTAGTTACAATAATGTCCACCATGATGGAAGAGCAACTTGGACCTTGTCAAAAAAGATCAAAAAGAGTCTCAAAATTAAGAACTTTATTTATCAAAAATGGATCACAAAGTGAAAGCACAAATGATGAGATTTTTCTCTTCTTTGTTTGCCCCTCAAATTTGTCCTTTTGGGTTCTTAGATTCAAAACTATAGTAAATTCAAATGCCAGCCAACACGTTACTTCCAAGATCGAAACTAAGTAGAATTATGTGCTCAAGTTCACCCACAGGAACGAGACACAGTAGATCTAATTAAAAATAGACAAAAGTCATCGCAGAGTCCATACTGGAAATGATTCTTCAAATTTCAGCAGATTATCCTTTCGGGTTCCTGACTCCCAATAAAACAAGCAAGACTTGTGGACTGGCTTATTCTCACCGATGGCCAATTGTCAGTGACCTTTATTACAGCTGTAATTGAAAAAACAAAATAATCTAAACAAGCTATCATGCCTTCCATTTGTTTAAAAGTTACTCCTCTACCAACTCTTTCATATTCTTGCACTGATAAGTGATCTCTCGAAAAAAATTCCAGTTCAAACACTGCAATCTTGTTTAATGGAAATAAATGGGATCCATCTGAAGAAGTGGAGGGTATCTATAATCATTATGTCTCTTGTGAGTCTACTAATATGCAATATACACACAATAAATTCAGTCTCTGCAATGAAACACGGCAACATAAGAGAAAACCAGGACTACCTTATATCAAACTCTTCTGACTTTTGGACAGCTTCTTGGGCAGCTTTGACTGCTTGATTGTTCATTCCAAGATTTGAACAAAAGCGCCTCTAAAGATGTAATTAAGATTTCATGTCAGAGGCATAATTGCAAGAAACAACAAAGATAATAAGGAAAAATATCAAAAGCTGCCTACAAGAACAGCAAAAATTTGAAAACAGTGCTTAAATTCCCAAATCCTCACCATAAAATCCCCAGCATGTATAGTACCCATCTCCACTGATTGACCCATCTCGAGCTCTAGTTGTTTCACTATGTATTCTTTTGCTCGGCCAATTTCCTTCTTTGTCGCTCCATTAGCAACAGAGCAGATTTCTAGTTGACATCCATAGGTTCAGGCAAAGCTCATTCACATAGTGAGATAAATCAGGAAGCATCCAGATGTTAAAAAAATCTTAGGCTGTACCCTTAACAGTGCGTGGCTTGTCTTCTTGCCTACAAGCTATGTACAGGCAAGCAGCCAAAATTGCATCCTGGTTTCTTCCTCTACTAGATTTTTGATCTTCTACCTTCTTGTATATCTCATTGGCCCGATCCTTCAGAAAATATTGCAGAGCACCATCAACAAAAACTGAAAGTATACAATTTGCATCGACATTGAAGCTAAAAAAAGGAAGTAAAAGGGGTGGCAAGAAAGTACGTTGCATAAGAATCTTGGGGAGGCATATGGAGGAAAGGTGTATTCTTTAAGGCACAATAACAAACAATGGATAAAATTCCACATGTACAAAGAAGAAAGTTAACAACCACCCTATTTAGTTCAAAAAGAACACCATCAAGAAATACATCACTGTGGCAGTATCAGAAATCTGCAAAAATCTCAAAAGGCCTGATCATAAACAAGCTGTAGAACTAATTAAATCTAAAACCACATGTTGGGAATTGGAATATTTCTGATTTCGCATCGTATAATTGAAGAAAATGCCTTCTTTCTTGCTAGGTATTATTACAAGTTATCGGGAGCATGCAAAAATAAATAGATAAGATAGTTCATAAGGCAACCTATTATAAAAAGAAAAAAAAAGGAGGAAAAAGTGAGAAATCACAGACGGTGTAGGCACTAGTCATGTGCATGCCCCGCCCTATGCGTGCATACGCTGCTGCCGTGGCAGAGGGGCTGCTTCATGGGTCTGTAGAAGCTAGGAGGTGGTGCCACATTCAGAAAGCACACATGGGAAGACCACCATTTGAGGCACTACCATCTTCAACTTCATTTGCATAATCTCTATCTAACAGGTCCAATCATGAAAGAAGGGGATAGGGTCCTGGAGATAGTGGATGTGTCTATTGAGAGAGAGACATTTACACATTAGACGCATGACCCATTCAAATTGGAGCTTCTCAAACATACCTAACCCACAAGCTATATATGAAAATTGAAAACCCACCACTTATTAGTTATTACTTATCAAGCTTTTTCCTTCTTTCCCTTCGGACAACTAGACACTAGTGCCACCTACTTTATCCTCTCTTCCACCAACCACTGTCGTCTATTCTTCCAATAAGATCAATAACAAACTTCACCCAAATTAAAATAAGCTTAAAATTGAGGCTAATTGCATTTCTCAATATTCTGCCACAACAATCTACAAAAAACATAGACAGGACATCCACAATTTTCAGTAAACTAGAATTTTATTATTTATGATCAGTAAACTAGGTTCTCAACAGTCCAACCAGCCATATTGAAGCAAGTCTCAACACAGTCCAATGCATTAAAAAACCCACATTGAAACAATAACAAAATATGCATGATAAAGTTGAGATTGGTTTTGCTCTCAATGCTGCTTTTTATTTTTTGTGAAGGGAGCGGAGGAAGGGAGATTACATGTTAAAAATGGACAACTGCTCATTTTATTGATACTTTTTAGTAAATTTGGGGTCCTTTCATTTACTATTTCTATAAAACCACGGGCATTTGCTGACTTTTTCCTAATTTTTTCCATTCCTTACAGTTATCACTAATTTAAATTTCTCAAGTTCCACAAAACCACATATGATAAAGAAAAATAAACAGCATACCTTAATGGTTGCAACCAGGCCCAACCTGAAAGACAAATATGCAAGGTTAGCCTTATGCTTGCAAATATCATATATAGAGATGAGAATCTAGGAGGATGGGGGTGAAAAAGGAAAGAAATAAAGAATAGAATAGAATAACATTTATAAGGAAAAACAAGATGAGAATATCAGAACAAAGTTTCTTTACATTTAGCAAGTTAGCAACTTGTGCAAAACCTTATGTTCTCAGCAAGCATCCAAATCTAATTTTCCTATCATGACCAATATTTTGGGTTGAGATGCAACAAGTTGGCCTTTATATTCAAGTATGGTGCCTCGTTTAATAGAGACTAATACTAGGTGTAAATACTCAACGTACTTCTTTGGGACAGGATAAAAGGAGATTAGAAAAGAGTTTGGTAGAATTCAACTAAGATAATTACAAGATACCTGCGTACCCCAAAGCATGATACTGAAAAAGAAAATGGCTCTTGATGGAAAATCCCTACAATTAATCAAGTTCGTCAATGGAAGATGCCAACAAATTGTAAGGTTTGTGCATATAATACTAAGCAAGATTCAAAGTCGAACATATCAGTTCAGGATCAAACAAGATGTATTGGAACTCAATCTGTGTTTCACAAACAAAGCATATGTATCAAGGTTGGGATCCAGATACCAAGTGACACACACAGAGTACACTATACTGGATAATCCTTCAAATGCTTTTTTTAGTTTTGAAAGGAATGGACCTTCTCCCATATTGAAAATAATTAAAGCTCATAAGTGGGCTTTCAAAAGGAATCTAAAACAAATACATGACCAAAGAAAAAATAGACAGAAGATGGATATGTACCTACATATATGTTTTCCTAGTAAGTATGGATGTGTGTGTACATATTCACAGAGAGAGAGAGAGAGAGAGAGAGAGGAAAAAGCACTAGAGAAGTTTGAGAAGAGGAGAAGAAGGAAGGTGACCCAACAAGAAGAGTGTTAATGTTTCAACAAGAACTGAGATAGGATTGACTTGGCCAATCCAGGCCACCCAACTTGTCATCCAGCCCAAAATATTCAAATACCATTCTTTGTCCATGCCAGCATGTGGAATTGTATCAGTCCACATCGATTCTAAGTTCTTTGGACGGGTCAACTCAATCTCAGCCAATATGTACTAGAAAGCTAAGTGGCATTAACTATTTTGTAAGAGGAGATGTTTCCATGTTGGACTTGTGTCAAACACCATAATTGGCCAACCACTAACACATAAGGAAATGGTCAACAGCAGTCAATGCGATGGAAATTTAATACACGGAAAGAAATATTACTATGATGAAAAGGAAAGAATAGAAAATATAAGTGTGGTAGTCGTACTATACATAAATTTATTATGTATTCATATTTCACGGGCTTCATCATCTATGCTATACAATCGTATAAGTATAATAATGTTATGCATATAAAAGTGTGCACTTAAAACTAAAAAATGTCATCACAGCGCCTACTTTTTAAGCTTGCTGTGCATACCTATCTACAAGATGTATCATATCTATGTTCCATATCTGTTGCTACACTACATAGCTAAAGAGTAGAAAACTTGGTTCAACTCCTCCAAGGAGATCCACAAAGACCAAACCATTTCCATGGAAAGCAAATTATATCCATCCATCACCTTTTTTTTTTTTTAAGGTTAAGCATCCATTACTTATTGTATCTATTACTTTCATAGATACAATGAGTGATGAATATTTATCCAAAAAATAAAAAAATCACTTATTGCATCTATTACTTTATTTGCCCTTCTATTATCCTCAACTTTTATTCTAAATAAGTCATTCAAAAATGCTCTAAAGGTGGCCATACCCCAACATCATGCTACCATCTAGTGATGCAACATGTAAAAGCTTGATATGAGTTAAAAGGCACTAGCCAAATTCCTAATCAGGGGCAGGAGAAGGTACGTGCTAACCAAAGTGCAACTCATCTACAGGCATCATGTATTGAACCATGCCAACTTCACCATTTCTGCTTCAAGCAAATGTTAACAAATATTTAACAACCTGATTAGCATGATTGGGAGTCTCATCCTTTAGATCTTGTACATGAATTATTTTAGTTGGTCGATGAACAAATCATGAAAGGCAGCAAACTCGCCCTTAACAGATCTCCACTATCTATAATAAACTTCAAGCACAAACACAAACTATGGCATGATGATACAAACTCCAATGGTAGCCCTACAATCCCTTTTCAAAGTTGGCACTACCTAGACTCCACCATTTACCAGCTCAAAGGGCTTGTTAACAATCTTCAAGAGTGCATGAGATATGCTTTTGCATCCTTTACCCTCAGCAGTTCTATGAATGGATCCGCCTTAAACTTGTTCATATGTGGCAAAATCATGAGAACCAAACTTTTCCGAGTGCCAATGGAAACAAACTTCTTTAATGCTATGAGCTGACGCCAGCGGTGTTGTTTGTCCACTTCTCTAACCAAATGCAGATATCTCTCGCGTCAACTGTCTACCCACACATTATATCCAACAAAACATTATCAGAAATAGCTAACGCTTAAATGCAACAATCCAGTGGGAGAGATCCCCTATCACCATACCTTGCTATAGGGGAATGCATGGACTAGTTGCCATTTACTTTCAAATCCTAACCCAAAAATAAAACCCCATTGTCACCTACATACATCACAAGCTTTCCAGAAGTTACTTCCCCTTTTCCAATCGTAAAAATAGATAATTCATGCATATCCTCAAGCAAGTGAACAAAGACAATTCGTGTATATCCTCAAGCAAGTGAATACAGACGAGTGACTGCCGTATACATGTAGAGTACCCTCTTGGTTTATGAATGTCTCTTTGTTAAATTACTGATATTTAGTAAAGATCACCAACAAATAAACCAATACTTGGACATTGTCCAATCATCCACAGAAATTATCATCTCTCCCTAACAATCTTCTCCCCGTCATGAAAATTCAGGTAACTAGATTTACTGGTTTCCATGTAAACATATTTACATTCCAATCAGTTTGAGTGCAAAATAATTGAAGTGTTAATCAGATTACACTACTACTCATATATAATCACCATCAACAGAAGATAGAACAAGCGAACCAACATAAATTCAGATTCACTAATCCCTACGCTGCGTTTGGTTGAAAAGAAAACTGACGAAAATAGAACAGAATAGGATAACACATCTAATCCTCTATGAATTTAGGTTTGCGAGAAGAATAACAAAAAAAGAAAAAAAAGAAAAGAAGAAACTTATGTAAGCCAAGTCAATATTTGTATTAGTGTCGTGAATTAGAAGAGTTTTTCCATTTCACGTGGTACAAAATAACGTATAGTCCAAGATCCAAAATCTTTGACTCATCGTATTTCCATCACTTTTCCCTCAGTTTCTGGGGAACCAAACAGAGCCATCACTAGGGTTTACGCAATAACCCATATAATTAATATATATATATATATATATATATTATGTATGTGTATGTATATGCCAACCGAATACACACCTATCGGACATGGTGGCGATGGTCTTGAAGGCCAAGATGAGGGAGCGATCGGGGTTGGAGCCGCGATTCTGCCAGCGACCTAGGGAGGAGGAGAGGAAGTCAGAGGTGACGCCGTTGGGCTTGGAGATGACGGTGGAGAGGCCGCCGTCGGTGAGTAGGGGGTTGGTGGGGCCACCGACACGGACGGGGTCATTATCGCCGGATTCGTTGGCGAAGATCCGCCACTCAGAGGTCTCGTCGATCGAGTGAGACTCCAGAACCAGCCCGCACTCCGAGCACACCGTATCACCGGCGGAGTGGTCAAACACCACCTCCGTCGCCCGCTTGCAGTCTGAACAGTACACATCGCCCATCGATTGGATTCGTGTTTGTTTCGGTAGAGAATTAAAATGGGATTAGGTGCACAGAATTCGAGAAGAATTTTAGGGGGTTTTGTGTTATATGATTATATCTGTGTTTTTGTTTTCCCTTGATCTTGTTGTTTAACTTGTTTCCTTCTCCCCTTCTCTTTCTCTCTCTCTCTCTCTCTCCCTCTCTCTCTAAGATGGGGATGGAAGGGAAGGGAAATGTGAGTTGGCGTTGGGCCATTGGGGTGCTCAAGGTATTTATATAGTGGGGAGGGTTTGGATGGTGTAAGGAAAATCGTGTGGGTGTCATGGCTGTTGCTTATGTGGACAAGTTGGGGGTGTTTGGTTGCATGGAAAAATTGGTAACTGTGTTTGGACGTTGGGAAAGTTATGCAAGGGGGTTTGTTTGGTTGCATGGTTATTGGTAACTATCATAGGGACGTTTGGGTATTGGGGCGGGGGAATGCTATCAACAGTCGTCGAAAACCCAGCTGTTGGGCAGGCGCTTTAATAGGTTGACGTGTGTCCTTTCACTTCCTTAGTGCAATGGGCAACCGAAAAAGGCACCGGCTACTTTTCAAGATTTCTAAGATTCTATTGCAGTGATTCATGTAAGACAAAATAGCTCTCTTTTCAAGTACAATAAAATATTTGTGTTAATATAATATATATATTTGTGTAATTTATGCATACGCAACACAAATGTATACAAAATATATGTTCATATAATTATATGTGTGTAATCTAGTATTTGTGTTCATAGTATTTTGGTAAAAATTAAATAAATAAATAAAAATATTATTTAATTTCTTCAGCCTTTAAAAGAGAGTCAATGTAGTTCAATATACTAAAATATATTAAAAAAATTAAAGACTAATTATACTTTGACCTTTTTAACTATTATTTAGGTTTATTTTACCCGTTAATCTAAAATTCATTACATTTTTTAAATTTAGGTTTGTATTGACACTATTAACAAAATAAACAAATTTAATACTTGTATAATTTTTTTTTTCTAAGATAAAAGGAAATTTTATTTCAAGTTAACAAATGTGTAATTTTAAAAATCTTCTTGATATTAATAAGGGTAATAATTGACGGTCTATAAAAACAAGATTTTATAAATTATTTTAATCATTTTCTTAAGCAAGTTCAAATGAGTTATAACATTTCCTAGCTGCGAAATTATTTTTTTCATGTCAAAGATTAGTATAAAATTTTAAACAAACAAACTCCTAATTTTAAAATTTATAATGGTGAAGTGTATTTATTTTTAATTCAATGAGACACAATAATATTAAATTAAAAAGGTTTTTTATGAAAATATTAAGTTAAGAGTTTAAAGAGTTAAAATATAATTAATTATTAAATTTGTTTTCAGTAGCTAGCTTCATTCTACCGTATTATTTATAGCTGCATTTTTTGTTTTTTATTTTGCCTGTTTACGTCGTTTTCACCATCACATGGGTTTTTAATTATTTATTCTCACTTTAACTTCTGATGGCTTTTGTGGGCCCCGCCTACGTCATTGGTTTTTGTTTTTATTTTTTAATTCTTTTATAATCGGACTCAAAAGTATCATGTCCACATTCAAGCATCGCTTGCATTTTTCGATTTCGGTGAAAGCTTTAAACATTATAGACACGCGGCCTCCGGCCAAGAGCAATGGTTGAAAGACGACTGCCCGGTCAACTGTGGCCAGCATTCCTCATTGGGGAGGTCCTGCGAGTTTCATGGTTGATGCTTAGTTGGACAAGACAGTTGTTTGGGTGCTTGGAAAATGCTAAAAATCATAAAAATTGTTTAGTTCATTTGAGTTTCATGGCCGTTGCTTAGGTGGACAGGGGGGTTGGTTGCATGGAAATTGGTAACTATTTTAATGATGTTTGGGTATTACCAAAGTCGTGCAAGTTTCATAGTTATTGCTTAAGTGGTACTAAGTAGTTGTTTGGGTGCATAGAAAATGCTACAAATCATAAGATTTGTTCAGTTTAAGTGAAGTCATGTGAGTTTCATGTTGATGCATAGTTAGAGAAGGGTGGTGCTTGATAGTAAGGAAAGTGTCAACTACTTGGATATTATGTTTGGAACCTCGATTTTTTAAAGAAAAATACTTCGCCCAATTAGGATTATTGCTTTTTCTTTTTTGTGTCAATCACTAGGAAGTAATTACATGAGAAATATATAAGGGGTGACACTAATCTTTTTGAGAATATGCAACAATTCTAACAAACTCAACAATTACACATAAATCGCAACACTTTGACTACTAGGTAGAGTTGAAATCAAAATCTCAATAATTAAGGTACTAAAGTAGCGAATCGGATATCACCTAACTACATAGATATCAACAGAATATCGCGAATCAAAATTTTATTTTGATACAATGTTTTGATTAGCACGAAACGAAAATATTTTAAAAACGTTTCGAAAACATTTCAAAAGTGAGAATTATTAATGTAAAAAGTACAACCATTTGCATTTTACTCAATAAAAATTGTGCAATATTTATAAAATATTTTAAGTTCGTGTCGATACAACTTATTATTTTAGTACATTGCACCGTGTTTTGTTACATTTCGCAATGTTATAGTGTTTTAATAGAAACATTGTATTTGATTATTCTACTAGTATTTTCGTTTCGATATTTTAAAAAAAAAGTTTTAAATTATTTTCATAAAAACAAATAAAAATTTTGTTCTTTCCATATTAATTCCTTATTACAGTAGTATAAAATATAAACAAAGCAATTATGGGGCATTAGTAACTAATTAGCCGGGTTTTGTCTAAGATGTGTGTTGAGTGCATGTACATTGTATTTGTATATATTATATACTTGTTTGTCCACTTTAGCATTCCATTAACCTTTGTTAATGCTATTACCAGAGTCTTTTAACCGTTCTTGGACTTATTTATAGCCAGTTCAAAAGAAGGATTGATTAAGGGGAAAACATGATTGGGCTGGAGAGAATAAGAAAAGAACAAAAGAAACTGAGGAAAAACACATGTGCCAAGCAGAGGGAAGAATCTTCTGAGCCATGTGACATGCAGAGGGAAGAATCTTCTCTGAGCAAGTTATGATCATACCAAATATTTTACAGCATTTTATTCCTCTCCATATCAATGCATTGTGAATTTCCATCTTTATTTATATTTATTTACATTGTGTTTAAGATTCAAATATTTTGTAAAAAAAAGTACAACGAAAGAAAAAAGTGAGAAAAAAAATAGTAAAAATACTATTCATTTTGTGCTCCGAAAATTTAGATTCTAAACAAAGTATTAAGGTTTTCCTTTTCTTTCTTTTTTAGGAACAGAAGAACAGTTCGAAATAAAAATATGGGATAACTCGGGAAGAAACTGAGGCAAAAGAGAGAAAAAAAAAAAAAAAAAAAAGGCTATGCTGCCTAGCAGAGGCCACCGAAAAAAAGGTTATACTGCCCAGCAGAGGCCACCTAGTGCGCAGCTTGATTTAAAGATCTCCAATAAATTTATAGAAAAGGAATATCTAGTTCTTTTGAGTGTTCACGATTGCAGGCAAAACTTGAAGTTTTTTTTTTTTTAAGGTACATCTCAATGGGTGGCTTCAGCAAGTACAGATTGTTGACCTAAGCGTTAATCTTCATAAGTGATTTTGATAATGACAATACTTGGTTATCGTGGACTAATAATTTTAACTTGAGTATGCAGCCTAATTACAATAAACATGGTTAAAACTATAGAGTATTATATTAAGAAAATAAAAGATTTTGTCAGCACCTCATAAAATTACCGACACCATGAATGGCACATAAGAAGAATGTAAAAGAATAAATCAAAACTAATAGTGTCAGTACTTTATAAAAGTGATAACACCTGAAGAAGAAGATATAAGGTTTGAATATGTATATGTTTGGCAACATTTATGGCCAACTTATTCACAATGAAAACCCTCGATCCTCATATTCATATCGATCTACTAAAGCATCCTGTCTTTAAAGTATTATAAAGGAAGTTCATAGAAAAAGTCTACCAAGATTGTCGACAATGCAGATGATCGATGACACCTGATGGTCTGTCTAACTAAAAGACTTCACTAGCATAAGAAAATTGTTGACACTAAATAGATTAGTCGATAATGGATGACTAAAGGCTAAATATGTTTAGAGATTTAGAAAGCTACCGAGAAAAATTAGAAAGGCTCAAACATATTCTCACCATCGAAAACTGATTTACAAAATGAATGAAAAATGTTTTATGGAGAGCAACAATAATATATGTTAGCCCTAAGTTTATTTATATAAAACTTTATATATGGTTTTAATGATAACTTACTTTAATTTATAAATATTTTCTTGATTAAATATATTCAATACTCTTAATCCTTTGTCTAGTTGGTGTAATAAAGTTTTGCAATATTATGAAGTACTTGAAAGAGTGATCAAGACTTGAAAAGTCATATCTAAACCCTTGATAATCATATTTTAAGGAAACTTGATTTAAGGAAGAAAATTAAAGGACATAATTTTCTTCTATGGTTGAAAATTCGATGAAACTATATCCTATGATACAGCCTTAGTTTTTTACCTATATCTTTTGATCCAACCGTTAGATTGATCTGATTCTTGTGACATTAGAAAGAAAATCCAAATGTTTAATTATGGTGTTTTATAAAGTTTTTCATGAAATGATGTTTTCCTTAAATGAAAACGAGTTGGAATGTGACTTATTGGATTTGAAATTCAATATATGGCAGCCAAGAGATAGTCATAATTATTTGGCCATATCTTTTGATCTAGAAGTCTAAATGATCTGATTCTTAATGTGCTGAAAAAATGACTTACATATCTATCGTATCTCTCTTGGATGAAATTTCAAATTTGAACATTATCTAAATGAGAAAAGAGCATACATCTGACGTAGTGCAGCATAAATTCAAAGATGACAGCTAAAGAGACAATCTGAGTATTTCACTCATATCTTTTGACTATAATCTTCAAATGCTTTGATTCTTAAGGGTCTAGAATAATAATGTCCATATCTACATTTCATATTTTATAGAGATTTTCAAACTCAAACGTTTGCTATATGAAAAAGCTGATGTAAGTTGACATAACTGTACAAAAATTTAAATATGTTAACTAGGAGATAGTTCAAGTAAATTGATCGTACCTTTTAATCTGACCATTGGATCGACTTGATTATTGAAGTTTTGAAAATCTGACTTCTATGTCTACAACTTTTCTCTTACATCCATTTTCAAATTCAAATTCAATCAAGGAGAAAATCTAGATGGAAGGGAAGGCATTTGATCTTAAATTCAAAAACCTATCTGGCAACAAGTAGCTCAACGGGAAGAAATGTATTCAATGCTCTCTAACGGCTATAAACAGATTTGAAACTACAAATCTAGTATCATTCTTCATCTATAAATAGAGATACGCTTGAGAAACAAAGCACAAGAACAACAAGAGTTTGTACATCAGAATGTTATACAACCTACAAAGTCTTTGAGAGTTTTATTATATTTTATCTTGTAATGTTTTGAGAGCTTTATTGGCATATCTATTCTTTGACAGAATTTATTTGTAAGCAAGAGTGATTGTACTCTTGTTCTTTCTTCTTATAAGGTAGAGATTAGTTAGGAAAAATAGTTAGAGGTTGAGTGTGACTAGTATCTGTATAAAAACTAGTTAAAGTGAGGGATTACTTGGTTGGGTACGACTAGCACTTGTGTAAATCTAGTTGGAGGAGTATAACTAGCATTTGTAGAAAAAACTAGTTGTAAATGAGGACTAATGCTTGGGTTAAAAGGCTAGTGAATATATCTACGGTTTGAATATAGTGAAGAAAAATCTCAAGAAATGAGCCTTGGGGAGTTGATGTAGACTTTGGAGTTGAAGTTGAACCATGATAAATCTTAGTGTTGTATTCTCTTATCTCTATCTCCTTTGCTTTGTAGTTTGAATTGCTTGCATTTACTTACAATATATTATTGGTTGATTAATATTTGTTTAAATATTTAGTTAGAATTTTTAAATTTAAAATTATTTGTTGAATTATTGTTTAAACCTAATTCACCCCCTCTTCAGTTGCCACCTAGATTAACAAAAGAAGCAAAAAGTCAAATTGGTGACACTAGCAAAGATTACTGGCAATCTCGGCTGATGACAGAAAAAAGCTCCAACGGTCAAATTTTTAAACTGTCTGTCTTAACTACCAACACATTAAATGCACCTCCAGTAGCTCTAACGGCAAATTCCTGTGAGAGAGTATATATATATGAGTTCAAACTCATGTATGATAAAGAGATAATGATATTAAAGTGAAAGAATCCAAAAGCCCGAAATATTCCTCACTACTCTACACCCGCTACTATTTGAAAAGATTCACTGAGCTTTAATCTTCATTTATTCACTTCTGAGAGTGATATTCATTGTAATCCTAAACTCGTTACTCTTGAAAAATGTTGTTGTAACCTTATTGAGCGAGTGTAGCTTCATTGTACACTTGTAGACCAAGTGCTTGGATCGAAGTTTCACGGTGATAAACGGTTTGGTGTAAATCCTTGAATGTAATAGTTGTTGGAAATATTTTCAAAATATATAATATACTTATATGTTTTCAAAATGGATATTTTTAATCAAAACTTTTAGATTTTGGAGAGGTGCAATGTTCACCGCTAAGTTGTAAAGGTATAATCGGATAACCACATTTAAATGTAAAAATGGTGGTTAGAATATTTGAATTCTAATGGACACACCTATTCCGAATAGGCATCTTTGAGTCTATATAATGGTAATTTTATTAGAACATTAGAGGCGGATAATATTGAGGTTTTTATACATCAATTTCTCTATATAGAAGTTTTATTATTATTCTTTATGTTCATCATTACTAGAATTTGTTTACTGCAGAAACAGAATTCTAGATTCTTTACAGACTTGCAAAATCTGAAGGTATTTAGTTTTGACTTTGTTTGTGCAAAATACAGTTAGATTACAAATTATTCTGAGCTTCATTGTATTTTGGAGGGGATTCGCCATTAACTTGGTGTACACCAAATTCACTGAATTGGTAGGAGTGAATATCGTCTTAAGAAAAATGATATTTTATCGTGCCTTGAAGTAATCGTTTATCATCTTCTTCTTCTACAGAAATTTGCACCAACAATAGTGAGCTGAGCACTTGAAAAAACTAGTAGCTGTGTAAGAAGATGATTACATAGTAGAATATTTTCGAGAGGATCGAGAAAAAGAAGATGTAGGCAAGAGTTAGACCGAACTTCTATAAAAATTTTGTGCTCTGTTTTCCTACTGAGTATGTGTGTGTATTATTTGTGCTTGTCAGCAATCATCATAAATATCAGTATTAATTTTTCATTACATCTTTAATTTTCTAACAAAAAAAACCTGACTATATTCAATCTTGTTTAAATTGTGATCAATCGTTGCTTTTACAGCGTTGATAGTTTTGCTCCATTGTTCGGACAACCTATTTAACTTGTTTATTTTAATTTACTCATAACTTTTGAATAACCCAGTTCATCCTCTCTCTTGGGTCATTCTTGAGCTAACACAAATTTTTAAATTTATTTATATTATTTGATAGCTAAAATATAATTGTTATAATATGATCCAGCAGCTAAGCAGAAGTTTCATAGTTGCTTGATCAATCTATATTATTATTATTTTTTTCTTCTTCTACATAGTTTCTAAACATGCAACTGACTACTCTCTTGAGTTCGTTTACATGAATTATGTATACTTTATACATTACATAAATGATAACTAGCCACAACATGGTGTGGGAAAAAATCGAACTTGAGGTTGGATCTCATGCTTAGCATGAGCATGGCTAACCACTGGGCCATATGTTATTTAAACACCAAATAATGATGATAGGAAGAAAACAAGTTTTGAAGCAAAACAAAAATTGTATGCAATTACTTCCTCTGGAAAAAAAAGTCTAGTGGATACCAACTACTCAGTAGGCATTTCTATTAATTGGAACATTGGGTATTTTATTATATCACTAACATGAATTTGTAATTAATAAAATACAGTAAATAATATATGGCACAATCTGATATGCATGAGTACCGAAAAACTTCATACTACCTGATGACTGAACTTTTTTTCTCTTCATACTACCTAAGTACTAGACTTTTTTTCCCTTTTCTGGAGGGTTAATTGCAATTTGTTTTCCTATTTTTTCTTTCTAGGAAATAGGGTTTTTGAGTTAGGATGGACGATTATTTTAATAGAGAAAAAAAGACTGCTTTTGATTCAAAAGAAAACATAGATAAATAAGTTGTCAAGTGTAAGTAGTATGAAATAAAAAAGAAGAAAAGAAAAATGATTTCTTCAAATGTTCTCTGTGTGGCCTCAATTTTTCTTAACCCTTGGTTTGGTTGCGTAAGTAAACTTAAAATGTTTGCAAAAAAATACTTATACTACCAGCAAAGAAACCAATAATTTCATAATTTAGATTACATAATACGTAGAAGAATTTTCATACATATTTGAGTTTTAAATTTCAAAATTTATTCTCATATTTTGGAAAGATTTGGGATTGTTTGATTATTGAAAATTAAGTACTAAAAAATTATAGCATTCAATTTCTAATGCTAAAATATTCAATCATTCAAAAAAATTTAGATAAATTTTTTGGTAATAATATATATATATATATATATATATGATTGTTTCATGTGATCAATAGGATTGCACCACAATTGGGCTAGGGCCAATCCACCCAAATCTGAGTCATGAACTTGCATTCAGCCTAAGCTAGGTCCAAATTCAAGCTGTGTGCGCAATAAAAATGTTTGTTATGGTACCAATTATGAAAAAAAGTCTACTGACTAAGTAGTACTAAATTCTCTATAATCATCCGTATTAAATCGTGACATCTTATGTTTTATTATATCAACAAGTTGAATTTGGGGTAAAATAGAGATACTTTTACGTTGTATTTAGGTCAAGGATTTGGTGATAAAAAATAAAGAAAAAAGTGCTCTTTCTCTCACCTTTTTATTTTATTTTATTTTTTTCTTGATAAATTTGGGTTCCAAACACAACATAAAAGAAAGAAAGCCACATAATTTAATAGAAATGACTACTAAAAAAAACTCATGTTATCGAATCACTGGACTTTTTCCCCAGTTATGTCATTGATTAGTCTATAAAGTTGAAGCATTGTGAAGCTAACATATTCATTCAATCTATATGATCCTAAAAAATGGATAAAATCTGCCACCAAAATCTTTGCTACAGAAAACAATCGGCAAAGATTTTAGGATCATTTCCATTATTATGAATATAATGTTTAATTCTAGCTAATAAATCATCGCATTCCCAAAAAAATATTTAGTGGTACTGTAGTATCAACCACTGTCACTCAAATTTAAGTTTTGCTGTGGGGATCCATCAAACACACAAAAGGGAAAAATAACTAGAGGTTAAAAAACTGATAATATTAAATTTATCATTATTGAAAAAAATTTCAAAATATAAACTTGGTGATTTTCTCCTTAGTTGCAAGAACTTATCATTAACCCGAAGAACTTTATCAAACTACCAATAATTTCGGCTATGAATTTATGTATTTTTCTTTTTCAAACAAAAAATGATTATGCACTACATAATGAGATTAAAATTCCAATATACACGATCCCTAACTTGAATGAAGGTGAATTTAACTTTTAAGTATCTAATATAACTACTAAAAAGGTTTATCAATTAAGTTAGTTGATATTTTTAATATTTTGACCAAATTAATCTTTCATTGTCAGAGTGCACGAGGCTCATGCCATTGCAAATCTAGAAAAGGTCAAATATACGCAATCTTACTCACATGGATGGAAAAAATGCTTTCATTTTTTGAATCCGCACAAGTCATAATGAAGCAATGTTACTGTAAGGGGGATTTCTGGGAAGGCCTGACTCATCACTCAAACCAATATCACAGAGCACCAACTTGCTATAAGGAGACAAAAGAGTTAGAATGAATCAACCCTCTATGGGCTGATCACACTCCGACGATTAAATTCTCAATCTTACTAGAGAATAAAGTGAATAAAGATTGTACACGCTTGAATCTCATTATCCATACCTTACTTCTTGAGGCTTTAGTGTTTATAGTGTAGCGCTCTCTGTTAAGCCTACTCCAATAATCATGACCTATCTTATAGGCTTATGCTGGCTAGACTTGGCTCATCGGACAGAAACTCACCTCTTCCCTGATCTGGTATAAACTTTTCCTCTTATCTACCTGAAATTTCGTCTATTTTTGACTCGTCACCCTTTTATTTCTTCTTTGTAGCAAATTTTGGTGTCAGGAACAAGGAGAATGAACTCCTGGGGGTTGACCTGAATGCTTTAGGTGTTACCTGGGCATACAAGGGCGAAGGAATGTTAGCCGAAATTGGGCGAGCTGCTCACGTCTTGCTGGGATACCAAGTTCGGTACCAATCTTTTATGGCGATACATGGAGTTGCTGGCCTGGTTCTCGCTGCGCAGAAGATAAAGGGAGGTCGACACGAAATTGGTGAGTACCCGGCATTGCTGCCCCCGCTCCCTGTCGCTTTTACTGCCGTCCCCCTAACTACCATTGCTGAAGGTGACATAGCTCCCAACGTGCGAGATTTGTCACTGGCACTGGAAGGAAAAATTTCTAAGAAGAGGAGAGGGGTGGCCACATCCTTTGTTGCCACCACTTCTTCCATAGCAGGAGTCAGTGCTCATGCTGGTGATGCCAATGTTCCTCCTCCTGTCGTGCACTCCGGCACTGGAGCTCCTGCTACCCCCGAGATAGTTGATTTGGGTGAAGCTCCAGTATCTCAGGAAAGAGCGAAGAAAGAAAAGCTGGTAAAGACTGTTGAGAAGAAGGCCGCTCAAGTGAAGATGGTAGATTTTGCTGCTCCCACATCTGTGTTGGCGGGTATTGATCCAAAGGGCAAAGGCAAGGTGGAGAAGTTTGTTGGCCCAAGTAGGCAACCCAAGAGGGGGGGGGGGGGGTGAATTGGGTTTTATAAAATTTTTAACAAGAGTTTCAACTAAAAAATCGTTTATGGATTCTAGTAACAAATAATCAAAGTATATGTGTCAAGCAAATGAAGCGTACATTAGAGCAAGTATTTGCAAGCATGCATAATAAGCAAGTAAGCAAAACAGAGGCAGAAGAAATATGCACCAGATTTATAGAGGTTCGGCCAACCTTGCCTACGTCCTCTCTTCTTCGATCCTTTCGAAGGAATTCCACTATGCAATACACCTTACACAGTCGCTGGTTGTGCCACGAGTGCCCAGCTCACTCTTTACAAAAGCTTCTTCCCAAGCTTTCAAAACCCAAGAGATTTTGTCCAAGCTTCTCTTAAACTTACAAGTGTTTTTCCCAAGAACACTTAAACTTACAAGGTTACAAACCCTCCCAAACAAGAATGAATGAAGATTATACAAAGAGTGACTCTCCTAGTGAGTATACAAATGAATACAACTCAATGGATAACTTTAAACACTCAGCAAGAATATGTAACAGTTAGGTGCAGGTGATTTTCAGCTTTGAAGCATTTGATATAAATGGTATGATTGCTCTTCCTTCCTTCTTTGAAGCTGTATATATCTCATATATATAGGTATGGATTGATTCTAGCCGTTGGAGAAGTATGGGAGAAGATTTGGTTGTGTTTGTGCCCATACCGTCTGTCAGAAAACTACCCATTAGAGTCTAGGAGTCGACTCTTTTCACAATGAGTCAACTCTTTTTGCATTTCAGCAGATTTTTTCAAGTTTCTGTCCAAATGAGTCGACTCTTTTGTCCTAGGAGTCGACTCTTTTCAGCAGTCTGCAGAATTGTTTGTTCTCTGTTGCAATGAGTCGACTCTTTTTGGCCAGGAGTCGACTCTTTTAAGCTTCCAGCAGAATTCCAAGGCTCTGTTCGAATGAGTCGGCTCTTTTAACTTGAGGAGTCGACCCTTTTTCCAAAAACTCATATTTTTGCAACTTTTCTTCATTCTTTTTCAAAGCTTCCAATCTCTTCAAGGATCATCTAAAAAGGCTTTTTAAAGCTTGCAAACACTTCTTCAAGATTAGATGACTCCAAGAACATCTTCAATCCATTCAAGGTGAGTTTTCTTCATTTTCATCACTTGTAGAGCTCTTCCATTATCATAGCTTCATCTATTGATTCAAGTCTTCTTCAATATCTTCAAGAGAGCTTCCATGACTTAGAATCTTCATTTCTTCAATCAACATGGCTTCTCCATGGACTTCAACAACTCAAGAAAGCTTTCCAAATCTTGTGATTCCTTCCATGTCTTCAAGACATCTTCAAATCTTCTAAGAAAACTTTCATATTTTGAGTTGGTATCTTTTTCTTCCATTCTTGCAAGATATCTTCAAGTACTCAAAGTCTTCAATCTTTTAAATCAAGACTTTGATCATTTTTATTCTTCTTCTTTGATATCCATCATCTTCATTCTCTTTGTAGAATGCATCACTTCATCATGCTTTTCATCATAAATCCTCTATTATGATAAGCTTCAAGTCAAGATCTAATTAATAATTCATCTGCACACTAAGTAGAATTATTAGATCATCTAACCATGTTTTGTTATCATCAAAATCAAGGTATTGACTCAACAAAGTTGATACCCGAAGAGTTCGTGGCTCAGCCAAAGATTGCTGGTCAAGCCATGACCATCTAGGATTCAGTCCTCAACTATGCTGGTGCGATTGTTAGGGCTCTTCAGGCCATAGTGCCGCTTGGAGATGTTAAGGAGCTAAGTAAAATTGACAAAGGGGATCTACTAGCGGGCACTGTCCATGCGTTAATGGTGGTAAGAAGTCTTTCCCGTCTGTCTTTCTGATTCAAATCTTCTGCTGAGCTTTCCATTTAAGTTTTTCCCTTTTTTGCCTTATGCAGGGAGCAATCCAAAGTCTGGAGATCATACATCGATTTTGAACTCTTCAAGATCGGCACTACAACCTACTGCGGAACCATGATTAGCTGAAGGAAAAATTCCACATGAGAGATTGTGAGATCAGGGGTTTTCAGAAAGCATTTCAGGATCAGTAGGTCCTTTTTGCAGAGAAGTAATCTTGCCACAAACAAAAGGAAAAAGACTTCAACGAAGCCGAGGCTGAGGCTATTAATCTGAAAGTTAGGCTGGCCGAGGCTGAGAAGTCGGCATCCGAAATGCAAACGGCTCTGGCTGAATCTTTATTAACGGTGGAAGGGCTGAAGAAGGAGGGTGAGGCTTAGTACACCAAGGGTTTTAACAACACCGGGTATCAGTATGAGATCCAGGTGAAGCATATTGTTGAGGGCACCTTTCAAGATGGCTAGACATCAGCTCTAAGAAAGTTGAAGCTAGACAAATCTTCCCTTTTTGGATGGAGATACCTGCTTGGGCTGATACTGAATTTGAGTCTGAGGACGAAGCTGATGGAGACACCTGAGGTCGAGGGGCGAACACTATCCCTGAAGCCGAGGTAGTTAATGAAGGCAATTATGTCGAGCTGCCTCCAGCTGATTTGCCCCTCGTCAAGCCTCCAACTGTCGAGTTACCTCCATTTGATAGCCAACAACCGAGTTGCCTTAGGACCTTTTACTTCGTTATTTTCTTTTTCTTCTGCGAACATAATTGTAAGCTTCGCATATTTTTTAAATGAGCAGTTTTTCCCATTTGTTATCTTCTGCGTACATACTTTTCTGTGCTATGAGTACCATTCCCATAGATAGTCAATTTATACGGTAGACAAGGTTTCTGACCACTCCTGGGCTAACTTGCTAAAGATAAAACTTTCTAGATAAGTTTAGGAAAATAAAACCTTGTCATTTGCTCACCGAGCTACCAAACTTAGGCAGAAAATTAGTTTTAGCAAAGAAAATAAAGGCCTCAATTCGTAAATTATGGCCCTTCACTTAGCCAACCTACCAGACTTGGGTCGGGCTAAGTCAATATACTTATCTTTTGATTCTTTAGTTTTTATGGATTTTTTTTGCCGACCTTCTTGATTTGGGCAAGACCAAGGTGGATCTTCGTTATAAGCTTGTTTATAAAAGTTGTGGCCTTCGTTTAGCCAATCTGCTCAATTTAGACAGGACCAAGTTTTTTATACTTGGTTTTTTGTGACCTTCATTAGCCGACCTGGCCCTAAATGGTTCAAGATCAAGTTTTTACACTTGATTTTTTATGACTTTCATTGGCCGACCTGCCCAACTTAGATAAGACCAAGTTTTTACACTTGGTTTTTTGTGACTTTCATTGATCGACTTGGCCATAAATGATCCAGGACCAAGTTTTTACACTTGGTTTTTATGATCTTCATTGGTCGACCTAGCCATAAATGATCCAGGACCAAGTTTTTACACCTGATTTTTTTTATCTTCCTTTAGTGCTTTATGTTTTGGAGTAGCATCAGATAAATGGGTTTGTTTGAATGACTTCAAATTTTTATTAATCGTATGAAACTTTAGAAGGACTAGACATTGCTGAGTTGTTACATCATACGGGAGTCAATTCTATTTATAAAATTTTTTCAGGTTGTTGGCATTCCAAGATCGGGGTAGCTGTCTCCTATCTTCGACAGTTTCCAGTCAGTATGCCCCCACGCTGACTTGGGATGCCACTCAGTAGGGACCCTCCCAATTGGAGTCGAGCTTTCCATCCGCTGGATTCTTTGTTGCCCCCAATACTTTCCATAGTACTAAGTCTCCTAGTACAAAGGCTCTTGGATGAACCCGTTTGTTGTAGGAGCGACTTAACTGTTGATGATATCCAGTGAGTCTAATCAGGGTAGCCTCTCTGTTTTCTTTGGCAAGATCCAAATCTCTAGCCAGAGTTTGGTCATTAAGTCTACTATTAAATACTGCCGATCTAATCGTTAGTAGCCCCACCTTTAAGAGTATAACTGCTTCCACCCCGTAGGCCAAAGAAAAGGGAGTTTCGCCAGTAGATCTTCTCGAGGTGGTTCTATAGGACCATAGGACGCTGGGCAGTTCCTCCACCCATTTTTCTTTAGCCCTTTCCAACCACTTTTTGATCCTGTTCAGCGTAGTCCTATTTGAAATTTTGGCTTGCCCATTGCACTGTGGATAGGCTGGTGTTGAATAGTAATTTTTGATCTTGAGCTTATCGCAGAATGACCGGAACATGTTGCCATCGAATTGGATACCGTTGTCTAAGACAAGCGCTTAAGGTATGCCGAACCTTGTTACTATATTCCTCCTAGCGAATCGCTTAGTGTCAATTTCTCTGATGGTTGACAGGGGTTCTGCCTCCACCCACTTGGTAAAGTAATCTGTAGCCGCAATAAGGAACCTTTTGTTGCCTGGAGCTCGAGGCAAAGGCCCGACTATGTCCAAACCCCATTAGGCAAAAGGCCAAGGGCTGGTTAAGGTTGTGAGGTCCTCGATGGCCTGATGTATAATTAAGGAGAACCTTTGACACTTTTCACATTTCAGCATGTACTGGGCCACATCCTTTTGCACATAGGGCCACCAGTATCCTTGTGAGATAGCTCGGTGGGCCATAAATCTCCCACTGACATGACTTCCATTGATCCCTTCATGGATTTCAAATAGGATGTCCTGCACTTTTTCCGAGTGAACACAATGCAAGTAGGAACTTGTGAAAGATCTTCGGTAGAGTTTCTTGGTTGGTGACAGCCAGTATCTAAAGGCTTTGTGCTTAACCCATCTGGCTTTAGTCTTGTCTTCAAGAGTTCATTTTTGTCCAGATAGGAGATAATTGGGTCCATCCAAGATGGTCCCAATTGTTTAATTGCCAAAGCTTGCTCTTCTTCTTGAAATATGTTAAGACTGGCTAGCGTCTCCACATGGATTGTTCTCTTTAAGCCTGACTTTAGGGTCGTCACAAGCGTTGCTAAGGCATCGGCATGAGCATTGCTGTCGCGGCCAATCTAGTGGAGCCTATACTTGCTAAATTTGGACAGCGACTCTTTTGCTTTTGATCAGGTACTGTGCCATTCTGTCGCTCTTTGCTGCGTACTCTCCTGTAATCTGATTCACTACTAACTAGGAGTCTAAGTAGATCATGATTTCGGCAATTTTAAGATCGATAGCTCGGTGCAGCCTGACGAGCAGAGCCTCGTATTCTGACTCATTGTTTGAAGTAGTGAACTCCAGTTTGATGGCCTGCTCCAATGCCATACTGTTGGTGTGAAAAGGACTATCCCCGATCTTACTCCCTGGTCATTGGATGCTCCGTCAACGAACAGTTCCAATCATTAGTATTTTTCCAAAGGTCCAACGGGAGGTGATTGTTTTGGAAATCGACAGATGGTGTCGGGTTGTTTTCCTGTAGCAATTCAACAGAGAATTCAGCAATAAAGTCAACCAGTCTTACCCCTTGACTGTTGATCGTGGATGGAACTTGATGTCTAATTCTTCCAGCTCAACAGCCCACTTAGTTATCCTGCTGGAGAAGTCGGCCCTTCTCAAGAGTGGTTTTAGCTGGTGGTCCATGAAAGCGTTGATGGTGTGGGCCTTGAAGTAGTGCACCAATTTGAGTGATGCTACTACTAATGCAAGGGCTAATTTTTCTAATGGTAGATACCTGCTCTCTGCCCCTAAGAGAGTTTTGCTGACATAGTAGACTGGCTTTTGTTGTCGATCTTGCTGTCAGAGTACTACGACACTGACCGCATGCTTTAACACCGCCAGGTAGAGGAAGAGTTTTTCATGTTTCGACGGGTGGAAAGTAAGGGAAGCTGACTCATGTACTTTTTCAAATCTACCAAGGCTTGATCATATTCTTGGGTCCGGCTGAATCGCTCTTGTTTTTTGAGAAGCTGAAAGAATGGTCAGCACTTGTTTGAAGATCGGTTGATGAATCTGTTGAGGGTTATTGCCATGCTAGTTAATTTATGTACTTCTTTAGTGTTCCTTAGAGCTTGGACGTTCTAAATAGCACTGATCTGTTGCGGATCTACCTCAATATCCCGATGTGCAACTAAAAACCATAAGAACTTCCCCGAGCTGACCTCGAACACACACTTAGAGGCGTTAAGCCTCATTTTGTACTGCTTCAAAATGGTAAATACCGTAGTCAAGTTCTCTAAATGGTGACTGTCGATCTTACTTTTGGCCACAATGTCATCGATATAAACTTTTACAGTACTGCCGATATGGTTTTGAACATTTTAGTGACCAGTTGCTGATAGGTGGCACCGGCATTATTTAGTCCAAATGGCATTACCTTGCTTATGGCATTATTTCGTCCAAATGGCATTATTTAGCCTATGGCATTACCTTGCTTATTTAGTCCAAATGGAATTTATACTGTAGTGCTCTCTGTTAAGCCTACTCCGATAATCATGAACTATCTCATAGGCTTATGCCTGTTAGAGTTGACTGATTGGACAGAAACTCACATTTATCGCCATGCTCGAGTTCAACTGACCGAGAATGAGTATGGCATCGTGTGCTGCATCTCTTCCGTGTTAAATGCGGGTTTGTTCAGTATTAAATGCTGACAATCGAGTATTGAGTACTCTGATATCCCTGGTGAGTGCCCCAGCTCTTTGTGCCTAAAAGTCTTTTGACTTGGGCTAATATCGGGAATATGGGCCTAAGCTGTATTGATGATATTTGGGTTGCTACAAATGTAAATAAATTTGTTTAATCTTTATTGGGCTTGCCCTGATAAGCTGGACTAGAGTTTCTTGACCCACAATTACTACTACATCAAAAGCGGCGCCTCATCTAAAACATGTGGATACCTCATAAAAATTTAAAGAAAAATTAACTATAAATAATAAAAATAAGGACCATTTATTTGGTGGCATTCCTTGTCGGCCCGAAATAGTATGTGGATACATGCCACAAATCCCTCCATAAACAAAAGAGCTAAATTAGAATACTAACTTCGATAAACTCTTTCCTCCCCCTTCCCCTTCTGAGGCCTCCCTATAGTATACATTCGTTTTTTTTTTTTTTTTTTTTTGTGCATGTACATGTTCTATATTCACATGTAGAGAGTCCAAACTAACTCTAAACCAATGCTAAAGCATCAAGCATTTCAACAGTTACAAGCAAGAATCTCAAACCAGCATATGCACTGCTAAGACTGCATTCACAGATCACTGAAACCATCATAAAACTTGGTTCATTCTTCAATACACTGCCCCCAAAATGGGTATATGGTGTGCCACCACATGAATCCAAACTTTAATCACATGAATTGTAACTTTTGCCACGCTTGTCGTAACTTTTACCACATGAATCGTAACAATTAGAATCTTAGCTTCTACCCTATGGGTCATGACTTTTTTTTTACCAAATGGATCGTAACTTTAAGGTGCGCACGATATAGGGGTTTGTCTTGTAGAATTTCCTGATTTTTCAAAATCCAAAAGTGAATTATGTAGAGTAGGTGTTAGCATCTAAAAATCTTAAAAGAACCTGCTGGTTGGGTTCCGCAGGCTTTGCAGCCTAACTGGCCATGACCATCCCTACTAAAGAGTGAATTAACCTTAGGATTTGTGTGAATTTAAGGTTTTGTAGCTTTTATGGGTGTGGGGGCAGTTTTGGCTTGGAGAGAACCAAAGCAGAGAGAAAATATTAGTTAGAATTAGTGTACCATGATCATCCTATCGTGGTATGACAGCCCAGACCCCTGAGTTTTTTTAAATTTTCTGAAGGTGCTATAATTTTTTAGTAGTTATGATAAAGAATAATTATTAGCTCTTTAAGTTTTTTAAATTCTATTTAGATCCCACAATTTTTAACATATTTTACAATAAAAAAAATAGTGTATTTCACTCTAAAAATCCAAAACATTTTTCCTTCATTCTTCAAAATTTCAAAAAATTTTACCCTGGCCTATTAACAAAATTTTTGGGTCCGCCCGTACTATCTCTATATATAGTAAGTGAGTAAAGTTTGGGGTGAAAGGGGGATTTGTAGGGTTCAAGGATAGTGAGCGGTTGTGGTTTAATTGGATCCAGGAATAGATTAGCTTCATTCAATTGTTATAGCATATATTTAAGTTCTACCTGGGTTCAATGTATGATATGATTATTTGCAACAAATTTTTTTTTGCTAGACTATTTGCTGCATTTATTGGTTGTAATTGTGTCTTATCTTTGACCCAACAAAAATTACTAACAATAAGGTCTCCCCTTCTATAGTCATCCAATAAATGCAGAAAAGCAATATTACTACTATGGAACGAGCATGGTACCTTAGTAGCTACCATTTAGACTAATTGTAATTATCACTTGCATTTATCACAATTACTACTCAATGTAATAATAGTAACTACATTGTTATTACTACAGCTCACATTTCTAGTAATTAAAGGTGACCTTTCTAGTAACTATTTTTTTTTCCATCAAAACACCTCGATTTTTTTGAAAGATTCTCAAATAAAGGTTATTTTATGTATTTATTTATTTTTATTCTTTAATCTAAAAGCTGAGATTGCAAGATAAGGTACCTTAAAAAAAACCTCCGATATGGAGAAAAATCCAAACTATTAACTTCTTTATACTAAATATGGCTAGTGACTCCATATTTTGAGTTCTGATTTCTGTAGTTCCAGCTCAGAGATGGTATAGAGTGGGGCCAGGGGCTTTTGACTCCTTGTAGCTTCTCTTACGTTACAAAAAAGAAAAAAAAAAATTTCTTCTAATTATTAATGTAGTTCTACTACTGATAACTATTTACATGAGATTGGGCTCTTTGCATGTTCCTATGTTAAAATACTTGAATAGGATTCCAATCCTAATTAAGAAAATTGAAATGCTTATTGCTTCACGCTATTTTGTTTTTACGTGTAGAATAACGGCATACAAATAAAAATTTCATACAGAATTACGTGACCAATGACCTATTTACATTCATTTATTAAAACATAGAAGGCCCCACCATCATAATTACAAAAATGCTACTCCATTATCTTTATGCATGCATAAATTTTCTATATAAAAATTTTATATGCTTGGCATCTTCCCTATGCTTGCCCCAAATTCAATAAAATTCTCTCTCTCTCTCTCTCATGCACAAAATCACGCAAGACTAGGCTTGTTGGACTGAGCCCAAACATAGAGGAGCCTTTTTTAAGTGCCTCCGTCTGGTTCAAAATAGTCAGCTTCTTTTACATCTTCTATTTGGAATGGTTTTTGTCGAATATTCATATTTGCTTTGTGACAAAATTTGTAAAATGAACTTGCATGAATAAACTTAATTACAAAGCGGAAACTCTGTGTTGCATTGTATGTTATTCTAATGGCTCCAATGCTTTGCATTTTGAGCGATAGAATAAAATTACTTGCATATAGGAAAAATTAATATAGTGGAAAATTAAGTCATCTTCACCCAATTTACTAGTGGGGTGTCTTGCTTTGAAATTAATTACCTGAGATTTCTCATATAAAGGACATGACTAGAATTTCATCGTTTGCAATAAGGTAGAATAATAGCAATTACCAATCTCTCTCTGTCTCTCTCTGTCTCTCTCTGTATATATGTATACATGTCTATATATATCAGTTAGCCTCGTCCACAAAGATCTTTTCTCGGGGTCAACATCAGATTTTCTTGTTGCAGATTTGCTTGTCCTTTGTTTTCAAGTTGCAGTGACATAATTTAAATCGTTGGGCCTGAGAAAAGGCCAGCTTTTTCCTGGCCTACTAGAATTAAATAGCTTTAGAGTCTGGCCTTTGTGATTTTTTTTTTTTAATTTTTCTGTTTACATTGGAGGCCCAAAAGGCTAGACATGAGGGAGAGCCAGACCCATAATGTCCTCATTGAGCTGTCGATAACCTTTCCTCAGAACATTTCATATGAAATTCTTTTTTTGGTATTTGTGGGGAGGGAAGGGGAAGCAAGGAGAAAAATAAAGAAAAATATTTTTCCTTCTCTATTTAGTTTTATAAAAAAGATAAAATAGAAGAAAAGAAGAGAAAGAGAGTGATTGTTTTTTTTTTTCCTTACTTTTGTCTCCCTTTCCCTCATTTTAGCTTCCTTTTCTTTCCCTTGCCTAAATTTCAAACGGGCTATTAGAGAGAGAGAGAGAGAGAGAGCATAGTTATGGCTATAAACGAGCTTGGTAAAGTTAAGTGATGAGTTATTCCAGCTTGACTTTGCAAAAATATCAAAAGTCGGGGTAAGGCATCCCTGTTAACGGATGGCCAGGACAAAAAAAAAAAAAAGAGGAGGGTGATATTTTTCCTTCTCTCATTTTATCTTTCTTTTCTTTCCTTTACCTTACCTAAATTTCAAACGGGTTATTAGAGAGAAAGAGAGAGAGGGAGCATAGTTATGGCTATAAACGAGCTTGGTAAAGTTGAGTGATGAGTTATTAAGCTTGACTTAATAAAAATATCAAAAGTCGGGGTAAGGCATCCCTGTTAACGGATGGCCGGACAAAAAAAAAAAAAAAAAAAAAAAAGAGGAATCCGTAATCAAAGGGGCTATCCCTTTTTTTAAGGGTCAAAAGTTTCCCAAAATCATAGGGTCTCCTTTTCGATGAATTCATAATACACGGTTTTAATTATATATACTCCACAGTTTTTTCGATTAAAAACACAACTGCTACACAGTTAATATTTTAAAAATAAAAATTATGTTACACAGTTACACTTTGAAAAAAAAATAATCCAATTGTAATAAAAGAATAATAGTTGCTCCTGTGTATTACAAAATAAAATTATTTTTAATACATGACAAAATGTAACCTTGGTCAAATGTTATTTCAGTTGAAGGATTAATAATCGTGATCAGAAGGAAAATAATCCAATTGTAATTAATTCTTATTTCCTATTAAATTATAGCAATTATAAGTGATTTAAAAATAATGTTAAATTAAAAGTAATTGTTATGTCATAGATCCAATGAACTCAAACAGTCATACTCCTTTTCTTCTTCTTTTTTCATAGTTGATAAAATTCAGGCCCTAGCATTTGTTCCATTATAGTCCCCTACTTCTTATATTTTTGGCAAGTATTATTATTATTATTATTATTTTATTCATCAGAAAGGATTATAAGAAGGGCTAAAGCCAGGAAAAAAATCTGAGGGAAGAGGGTTTGAAGTCCTAATCTCCTAAAAAGAGGCAAGTAATATTATGGGCTATCTGGCAGGGGCTCTACTTAGCTTGGGATCAAGATTCCATTGTCCTTGGCCTATCCATCCAATGCAATAGTGATGACACATCATTTTATTGATATAGTATCATAAGCCAATCAAGTCATGCCTCACTCCTTATTTTTTGTTATTAGATAAAAACACATGTATTTGATATAATTTAATTGACTTGTGATATTATACCAATAAAATAACATGACATCACCATTGTATCAAATATTTTCTCCTAAATTACGGGGTAAAGTTAGGCGTGCATAATCCATCATGTGTTGAGGGAAGCAAATAGTTGTGCTGATCGTCTGGCAAGAGAGGCACTTAACGGCCATATGGCGTTGTGCCTTCTTTGTCAATTAGGCCCCAGTTGGTCATTGATGCCTCAAACTGGGGATGGTCTAGTGTCAAAGGCTGGCAGGCTGGGCACGACACGGTGACAGTAATGCAACCCGCCATAATCATACACAGCGGAAATAACTCGTGAGGCGACTATGCACCAAGCAATAGTCCTGCCAAACTCAAATACCAAGGCATAAGATCATGCGCTCGTCCAAGATCCATTCGTAATGCCCCGCACATCTTGTTAAGCTCCGTCCTCTGATGCTCAAGCCTTTTCGATAACCCAAGCTCTAGACGATAACAATGTCATTCTCAAATGCGCACACACATGACAAGCAATGTGCTTAGCGCTAGTCCTTCTCGAAACACAAGTAAGATAGCAATGTGCAACCGAACATGTGCATGAGCCAAGCATCACCTGTTGGGCACGACGCCTCCATCCATGAAGCTCTTAGGGCCCCGTGTCAAGGTTGTTGCCGGCAAGGATAGGCACAACTAATTAGCAACCGATAAGCCCACAACATAGTACCCCGCGACACCAATGCTAGCCAAACTAAGCGGTCGTGTGCACAAGCTTGAACCCAACACGCAAGTGCACACGAAACATACGGCATGCAAGTGTGCACACTGAAGCCCAATCTGTCATGAGCATAAGCCCCGCCACGATACAGATGCGGCATAACGGGTGTGAATGTCACAACCCCATCCTCAACGCCAATGCCCCAACATCTACCCCACCGAACACAATGCCGCCCATGTAGTCCCTTGACTAGCATAAGGACTACAGCCACATGCCACAGCCAGCCCCTAAGTCTCGCCCACTCCCTTGGGGGACTCACTTGAGTGCTGTACTTTTCGGTAGCACTAGGGGGTGGTAAAGTCAACACCAGGACCCCCCTTATAATAGTATTCTGAGCCATCTCCAAACTTGCAGGAGAAAACATCATACCCCCTCGAGGAATCATAATTCATAAATCCAATAAATAGGAAAAATACAAATTACGAAATTGTCATGCCACCGGCTAACTATGCTCAGACATGCCCCACACTAAGGTCCCTCGCGGCCCCAGACGTGCCACAAGTGGCAACCCATGACATTCTCCACTACTTCAACCATCATTGTCCTCGATGATGCCAAAGCCCAGTGTCAACTTTTGACACTCTCCACCACTCGAACAATCAACGCCCTTGTTGATGTCAAGCATAACGCAGAATGCGGTAGTCGTTATATGCCCCCACGATGAGTTACCACCACTCCTCGCAGACCAACACCTGCATGCTGATAGGCTACAAATTCGGTCTCCCTCGAATCTGCCCCCACAGCTACTTGAAGCAAAGGTTCGTCCAGACTCCCATGCTGAACTCGACTAAATAAGACACATTTTCCACCACATTAAGCAAGCACAAACTCCTCTGAGCAAATGCTCCGTACCATATTGCTCCATCCATCCGCAACTGTCATGGGCTAGCAGGCCGGACACCACACGGTGACAGTAATACGACTCGCCATGATCATACGCAGTGAAAATAACTCATGAGGCAACTATGCACCAAGTAATAGTCCCGCCAAAGTCAAACACTGAGGCATAAGATTATGCACTTGTCCAGGATCCATCCGTAATGCCCCACACATCTTGTTAAGTTTCGTCCTCCCATGTTCAAGCCTTTTGGCTAACCCAAGTTATAGGCGATCGTAATGCCATTATTAAATGCGCGCACACATGATAAGCAATGTGCTTAGCGCTAGTCCCTCTTGAAACACAAGCAAAATAGCAATCTACAACCGGACATGCTCGTGAGCTAAGCATCACCCGTTAGACACGATGCCTCAATCCATGAAGCTCTTAGTGCCCCGTATCAAGGTTGTTGCCCGCAAAGATAAGCATAACTGATTAATAACCGATAAACCCACAACATAGTGCTCTGCGACACCAATGCTAGCCAAACCATGTGGTTGTGTGCACAAGCTTGAACCCAACACGCAAGTGCACATGAGACACACGGCATGCAAGTGTGCACACTGAGACCTAATCCGTCATGAGCATAAACCCTGCCACGATATGGATGCTGCATAGTGGGTGTGAATGTCACAAGTCCATTCTCGACGCCAATGCCCAATATCTGCCCCACCGAATACAATGCCACTTATGTAGCCCCTTGACTAGCATGAGGACTGCAGCCACGTACCACAACCGACCCTGAAGTCTCGCTCACTCCCTTGGGGGACTCACTTGAGTGTTGTCCCTTTCGGTAACACCAGGAGTTGATGGAGTTAACATTAGGATCCCCCCTTATAATAGCATTTTGAGTCATCTCCAAACTTGCAGGAGAAAATATCCTGCTCCCTCGAGGAGTCATAATTCATAAATCTAATAAATAGAAAAAATACAAATTACGAAATTGCCATGTCACCGGCCAACCATGCTTAGACATGCCCCACGCCAAGGTCTCTCACGCCCCTAGACGTGCCACGGGTGGTAACCCGTGACATCCAGGCATTTGTCTAGTTAGGGCTTTTCTTGGCTTCGGCCTCCTATGTACTGATAAAAAAAAAATTCAATACAAATTAGTTAAGCATGACTAAGGTTTTTCAAATGACCTCGATTTCTTTTTAGATTTCAAAATTTTTCTAATACATATTCCTTATCTCCTTTCATAAATGGTTGGAAGAACTTTATGAGTACAATGGATGGACCACGATTATCCCACCGTGTAGCTTAACTAGTAAACTGTGTAAAAAAAAAAAAAAAAAAAAGACCAACAACAAAACAAGACAGAAGAAAATAAAATACAAAAAACGAAGAACATTTAATGCCAAAGAGAAAAAATTATATCTGTATAGGGATAATTCCAAACTTTAGTTGGCTGAACAATTCACACCCCAAAATTTTAGCTTAGAATTGTTCGTCGTCTATTTAGTAGAAAAGTTGAGAATAGCTAATCGTTTGGCCCAAAAAGTTTTTAAAGATAAAAGAAATTTGAGAGTTATCAAATGTTAACAGCCGAAGTCCTTATTATTAATAAATAACAAATATTAACATATGTCTTTAAGGCCGATGCTAAGAAAAAAAGTATGAGGTTAACATTTTGTACAATCCAATAATACAAATTAGAATAGTTTTCTAAATACGACGTGACATAGACAAAATAAACTAACTTAAATATCAAAGATAAATTAAAATAATTTTCTTATCAAGTTTTGATTTCTGATTTGTTACTGTTTTTTACTAGTTTTTGAACTTGAGCTAGTAAAAACCCAAAAAAAAAGCCTGAAAAAAAAAACCTAAAACTAACACAAATTCTTGCATTAATGAAGTCAAAAGCCAACATCCATAAAGAAAAAGCTATATCCAAACTGTTGGGAATTTATACTAAAAGATATATTTTGTGTAGTGACTTTAGTATTTATTAATAAATTAGTTATTCCATTTTAATGAGAATCTGTGTGAGAAATGTTTGCATTGCGTTATTTATTTAATAATTATGCATGTGTGTCTCTTATTCTATATAGTAGATGATTTGGTGTGTAGAGTACAACTTACACACGGAAGATCATATCATCGGTTCTTATGGAATATAAGTTAATCGTTCACAGTCTTAGATGGAAATGGACACACCATCAGTAGGACTGTACAAAGTTTTAATAGGTCTGTCTTGACTATAGGGAATGATATAGTTCCAACTCTTTGCACTAGTACACTTTGTGTGTATTGAACATGACCGTGTTGAGGTAATTATTTTTATACTGACTATATAAAATAATTAATACCTCATGATTATTATGAGTGCTTATACTCTTAATCCTAACATAATAAATAGACATGTGCATGTAGTATTTATTGTTTTGATTCACAGAAGAGTGAGATTCTTTGTGGGTCAATAAACTCAGTGAGTTGGACGATAACATTACGTGTATGGTGAATATTTATTATTGATGGAATCTACGTCTCCGTATAGGGATTGATGATACCCCCTTGAAGAAGCTTATAAGTTTTGATTATGTCAAACCCTGCAGGTGGATTATGAATCTGACATATCAAATAAGTTAAGTGGAAGGTCTCGAGGAATTAAATAAATCTATTAAATTTAATTGTCAGTAATTTAATTTAATAGACGGGTATCTGTAATTTAACGTGGGGAGATAAATAAGCATTTAATAATATGGAGCTCGAAATATAATTTCTAGTATAACAGGGAGTGCAATTATAATTCCTTAGTGGTATGAATTATAATTTACGTAAATAAAGATTAATCCTGGTTGGATTAGGAGTCTTTATTTGCGTAGGAAACCCTAATTATACTAATCCTATGGTCCCTGTTGTAGCCTATATATATACACGCTCTAAGAGTTGCTAGGGTTACATACTCTACATATAATTAAGAGATACACGATTTTGTGAGGAAGAGAAACTCTAGCAGCAGCGAGCCTACTCTCTATAGAGCAAGGCGTGTACGAGGAATACAACAGAAGTCCGAAGGTTGAGTTCAAGCTTGCTGATTCGTGCTTGGTGCTGATTCTTATTTTCAGGATTAAATCAGAGAAATCTCAAAGGTACGATTCTAATCACGTAAATTAGGTTAGGCTAATCAGATCAGAATTTTTTATAGTATACGCATACACTATAGTCAGGTCGTGAGAAATTTCACAGTGCCCAACACAAATAAGGTCTACTAATGAGAGTAGGAGATGATTATGGCACCCGTTCAAAGCAATTGTTGTCCTTATTTAACTGTTTCTATGTTAATTTTGGCTGAGTTGCATACATGTGTTACATATATTATGAGGTTGTATAGCCTCACGTGAGTCTCTGTCATCCGGTGGTCCAACTGAGGACTTTTGGGACTCGATGCATATCTCTTCGTTCAGTGAAAAGTACTCTTTATTTGTCTGTATCTATATTCCTTCCAACGGTCCAATTCTGAAAGCTGATTACAGAGCTTTGTTGTGCTTGTATTCTGTCATTCTCATGACAAATACGCACCCCATTTCCCACTTTTGCTTTCTGAATATTTCAGATGCTAAAATATAGGGCTGTTAAAAAATACATCCGACCCGATCAATCCAACGACCCGATTAAAATTAATCCGAAATTGATCCTAATTAATTTTATTTTGAGTGAATAACAATTAAAAATTTTAAGACTCGAATATATTCGGTTAAGGTGTTAGGCCTCTATTTCATCAGCCCAACCTGACTAACTTGGCCATTTTATGCTTAAAAATAATTTTTTCAACCAAATCAACCGCTACCCAATTCGATTATTTATTGGGTCAAAATTGGTTTCAAATTTTTTTAACCCAATAATTTTGAATCAGGGTTGTAGATGACTACCAATCTGACCCGACCTGACCTGTAAATACATCTACAAATACTAAAAAGGGGTGTTTCCACCTTGCAGAACCTTTGCCACATTTTGGGCAGAAATCAATAATGTTGTATTTATTCAAAAGAAAATCAGCATTTGATAAGAAAAATGCTATTTTTCTAGAATTTTTGTATGCACCAAAATGATATAAGGACAACACCTTTATTTAAAGTGACATGCTCATAACTTAGATGCATCATTTTGGATTGTACAAATTTTTGTTTGTATGTATCATTATCCTTAATTCAGATAATTTTAAGAATTTAAATTGCAAATGTGTACTTCACAAATAGATAAAACATAAAAAAAAAAAAAAGGTTAGATTATTTGAAAAACATGGAGAAATGTAAACCGAGAAAGAAAAATTGAGGGAAAAAGTTAGGTTCAGAGGAAAAAAATTGTATGTGGTGACATTAAAATAAAAACAATGTCAATATCTTGAATGTATCAACCACTTATTTAAAATGTACAAGTTAAATGTAAGATTGTTTGAAAAATGGACAAAGGTAGACCAAGAAAGAAAAATTGGAAAAAAAAAAAAAAGAGTAGGCTTTGATGAAAAATTGTAAATGGTGAACATTAAAATGAAAAAAAAAAAATCAACATCCTCAATGTCTTAGCCTGTTATTAGTTTATACTAGTTAGATGTATATTTGGGCATGTCGACTTTTTTCATTTTATGTAATAATTTTCATTAAAAAGCCAATCATTTATCATTTTTTCATCTGGGCATATCTTTAGTCTATGTTTCTCCAATTTTCAGTGATATTATTTTTACCTTTCTATCTTTCATACAATCAACACTATATCTTTCCAATTTAAATTATTACCAGCATTTAAATCCTAAGTTTTCTTTCCCTTTTTTTTTTTTTTTTTGTCAACAGAAGGAGATGATTATGGCAACCGTCAAAGCAATTGTTGTCCTTATTTAACTGTTTCTATGTTAATTTTGGCTGAGTTGCATAAATGTGTTACATATATATATATATATATATATCTATATATATTATGAGGTTGTATAGCCTCACGTGAGTCTCTGTCATCCGGTGGTCCAACTGAGGACTTTTGGGACTCTATAGATATCTCTTCGTTCAGTGAAAAGTATTCTTTATTTGTCTGTATCTATATTCCTTCTAACGGTCCATTCCTGAACTTGTATTCTGTCACTCTCGTAATAAATACTCCACTTTTGCTTTCTGAATATTTCAGATGCTGAAAAGGGGTGTTTGCACCTTGCAGAACCCTTGCCACATTTTGGGCAGAAATCAATGATATTGTATTTATTCAAAAGAAAATCAGCATTTGATAAGGAAAATGTTATTTTTTGAGAATTTTTGTATGCACCAAAATGATAAGGGGAAGGCACCTTGATTTAAAGCGCCATGCTCACAATTTAAATATATTATTTTGTATATTTTTATTTGTACAATTTTTTTGTGTGTATATCATTTTCCTTAATTAGATAATTTTACGAATTTAAATTGGAAATGTGTACTACATAAATAGATAAAATACAAAAAAAAAGGTAAGATTATTTGAAAAACATGGATAAATGTAAACCGAGAAAGAAAAATTGGGGGGAAAAGGTAGCTTCAGAGGGAAAAAAAATTGTATATGGTAACATTAAAATAAAAACAATGTCAATATCTTGAATGTATCAACCATTTATTTAAAATGTATAAGTTAAATTTAAGATTGTTTGAAAAATGGACAAAGTAAGACCAAGAAAGAAAAATTGAAAAAAAATAAAAAAAAATAAAGAGGATGGAAGACTTGTTATCTTATTGAATTTTCATTTGTGATCTGAGAGAGAAGGTTGTCTATCCAATTAAAATGCGTGGGGAAAACAAAACACCTCATTTATTACATCATTATGTTTTAGGTTACAAAGAGATGTAAAATTACAAGCACATTCAGCTTTTTAAAGTGTTTCTATATTTTTATTGGGAAGAATAAATGTTTGGCAAATACAAGAATAAATGTTTGGTACATAAAAGAAAGAGAGATCATTTAAAGTTATGTAGCATTTATAAATCAAAATAAATGTTTGTTTTTGTCATTCTTATGACTGAATATTTCAATTGTTAAGTACTCAACAAGACATGTTCAAGAAAATTTGACAAATAAATGTAAAAAAGTTTATTTTGCTCGCTGGACAATTAGAGTAATACGTATTTTGTTCGTCATTTATTTTTATTTTATCCAATTAGACAAAGTAAAAGACAATTTTTTTCCCCTTCCAAGATCACCCTTTTTATCCCTCTAATATTTCCATCCTCTCATAATTTCACCCCTTTTACCAAGAGAAAAATAAATACTTGCGTGCGTTTGGTTTTGTGTTCTTGTGAATAGCATAAATGTTTGTCTTTTTAAGCTTCATTTGGATGCAATTTTTTTAACAAAAATTTTTGGCTTTTGATTTTTATTTTTTCACTATCTTTTAGGCGAAAAAGAAGAGCATATATACACACCCACATATATATATATATATATATAGAGAGAGAGAGAGAGAGAGAGAGAGAAAGAGAGAGAGAGAGAGAGAGAGAGGTACCCACATGTCCACACTAAAAGTCAGTTCCAAAAGGAGCATCACAACCATTGATGCTCTGTTCTCTTCTCTCCATAATTTTAAAATGCCCTTCACATGCTCTGTGCAATTTATAAAAATTGTAGCTCAGCTATGCAAGCCTAGTTTTCATGCTTTGATACTTGTGAACAGATCTTAGAAAATGTTCTTTAAGCAGGTAAGCGTAACCAAGCTAAGTTTGGCCTGTTTGGTCTAATAAAGATGCCCTAACAGCTACTAATTTTTTTAGGGACATGTTTAGCTTATTACGTCTTTGCTTTTGGCTTTAGGTCATGTGCCCCTTGCATTTTTTGCTTATGCAGCAATGGTGGCTTTTTCATCATCTTAATCCACAGGGCACATTTGACATTGCAGATAAAGAAGCTCTTGTTGTTTTAGTGCACATGCCGGCGGTTTGGCCTGATATGATTCACGTGCTTGGCATGTGCTTGGATTCTTTTATTTTCTCTAATAAGTCTATACTCTATGTCATCTGCTTTTGGATTTTCTTCTCTCTCTCTCTCCATATTATGCATGATGAACAAGTTGGAGATATCTAAATTCTAACCTATTGATTATGATCCATCCCAAGTTGGAGAGAACCAAACCTATTAATTGCATATCATCATATGATTCTTACTTTTGGTCCACCCCAATTTGGAGAAATCTAAATTAAAAGGTCATATGTGTTGGACCAATGGGTTGCATAGTTTTTTTTCGTGTGTACATTGTTTACTCACCGGATGACACTGCAAGTAAAGCCACAAGGATGACCAAGTGGTTGACTAACTCTGATGCTAAGCATAAAGTTTCAAGATTGATTTCTCGTCAAGTCTCCCTGTAGCTAGTATCATTTATGTAATGCATAAAATTTAATTAGTTTGTTTGAACGGTGGTAGTGCACAAACTTGAAAGAGTAGAATCCCTTGAGAGAAAGCTAAAATCAATAAGCAAATTTGTTTCCTAGTCTAGGAGAAAGAAGGTAGATTCACCATACCTTAATCCCATGTCCTACTACTTCGATCCTTTCTCACGCACCTGTGATTTAGTTATCATTCATGTAATGTATAAAATGTTGGCTCAAATGGCAACTCAAGAGGGGGGTGAATTGGATTTATCAAAAATTATTAGCAATTAAGACTAATTAAAAATAAATCTAATCAATAAAACAGTGATCAAGATATATAAAATGCAATGTAATCAAAAGGGAAATGAAAAACAGAGCAAGAGAAGGCTCACCAAGAATTATCGAGGTTCAATCACAATTCGTGTTTTACGTCCTCACCCCAAGATCCCCTTGAAATCTTTTTCTACTATGCAATCTTCAATTACAAAGTAGGTGCTGATTTACAAAGTGCTCAACTCACTTTTACGCAGGAACTTCTTCCTAAATTCTTCCAGCAACCAAGTAGTTTTGTCCAAGATCCACTCAAACTTACAAGAGTTTTGTTTTTAAAAAAAAAACTCTTAAACTCTCACTTACAGGTGTATGAAGTTGTACAAACAAAAATATAAACTCTCTATCAAGAGTGGATAGGAAAATAAAAGCTCACTGAATTCCAAAATGAAGACAAAAGGAATATTTAGATTTTCTCAGCTTGATCAATTAGTAGTTTTTGTTTTTCTTGTATCTCTTATATATAAATGCAGTTGGATTGCTTGTATATAAACTCTTGTATTGATTTCGTCCGTTGGTTGTTGTTGGGGCTCATTTAATGCAAGTCCAGTCTGTTATAACGTTAGAAAAACTAGCCGTTATTTCCTAGGTGTCGACACTTGGTTTCATGTGTCGACACATCTGGTATACATTTTTCAGATGTTGTCCACAGTCTTCATGTGTCTACACATCAACTCTATGTGTTAACACTTGATCATTCTGTTTTCAAACTTTTAGCTTCCGTCTTTATATGTCGACTCTTCATATTCATGTGTCGACACATTGTCCAGAAAACTTCATTCATTCTACCAATGATCAATTTCAATTTCAGCAATACTATAAGATCTTCAAGGAGTCTTCTTTTTAGGGTATGATAATAGATCAAAGTCTTCAATTCATCAAAGTTATCCTCTATTCAATTTGGATTGAATCTATCATTTGATAATCATTTCTTCTTGGTTTTCAAACTGCTAGAACTTCATTCCAATACTACCAAGCTCTTCTTCTTCATTGCCAAGCTCTTCTTTTTGCTGCACATCATTCTTTCTTCTTTAGGATCACTTCAATGAGTCTTTTATAAACTTTTTAACACTACTCTTGAACATCTTCATTTCTCTGAATACTTATCATCTTCATTGATTCTTTACATCCCAGATATGGTTTTCACTTGGATTCTTTGTAGAGACTTTACGATTAAGATGAATTTGCTTCTCAAACATTTTCAATCTCTTCAAAATCAAGTCATCTTCAATTGATTTTTGCAGACTTGATAAAGTCTTCTTTTGAACACCTTCAATCTCTTCAAATGTAAATCATTTGCTTGAAGTTGGAATATGTGTCATTGCTCTATTTGGTGCATTGCATGACTCTTGGTGCATTGTTTGAACTTAGCTTGTTATGCATCCACTTCGACATATATTTGACTTTAAGTTTAAATTATAAATTTTATTAATCTGCACACTAAGCAAATGTATTAGTAAAATAACATAAAGTTTAGTTATTATCAAAATCAACATGGAGATCAACCTTGAGTCAACATAAAATTTAATTAATTCATATAAGTGGTGAACATACATGAGTCAGAGAAAATAATCAATCAAAAACCTAGACACCTTACCAAAAAAAAAAAATTGATAGTGAAAGTATAGATTTAAACTACACTTGGTATAATGATAGGTGTAGGTACCCAGCCAGCGGGTGCCACGTAGCCCCCCACCTGTCTACCTGGCAGACCACGTGGGTCCTTTGGGTACCACAAAGTCAAACATGGGTCAGAACCTTACCTAAACAAACCAGTGCGGCGCCCTTGCCCCCGCGGCAGGCTCAACACCCCACTACTAAGCCTCATTCAAACAGCTCCAAGAGCTTCACTAGAGCCAGACCCTGAGCCTGTACAGCTCCTGCCAAAACGAGCACTGATGCAAAACAGGCCCCGTGCCTAGCACACCTCAAGGCCCTGCGCTTCACAATCTAACAAGCTCAGGCCCCTAACTGTCTAACTCACCCTCGCTTGGGACCCCTTTCCTTGGGCAGTGGAATGGAGGCTAGGACCAAATGGAGGGTTGAGCCGCGCGCCTCATGAGCGCGTGGGGATCAGTCCTATCAACCAATTAAGAGAGAGAGAGATCTACCCTCAAAACCACTCGAATATCATATCTTAGGCATTAAATGCTGACCCAATGCACATTTAATACAATAGACATGTGGCGAGCCATGGCTGGACAAGTACCTAACACCATAGCAGTGTGCATCCAATTGCCCGCGGCGGCCCCTAACATGGCTTCACCAGGTCATGATGACGAGACTCAGGCTTACCCAGTCAAGGGACGCCACGTGTCTGCACAATGTCAATCACTACTCACTATAAATACTCTCAGCACATTTATAACAAAGAGAGACAACTTAAGTTATATTTATTACATAAGGTACCACAGGCTCGTGAATCTCTTTCTCTCTTGTCTATCCTTGGTTCTTGCCCCTCCACAGTCGAGAGATTCGAGTGAGTTATTCTCAGTGATTGTCAGGACTCCCAAGCGGACTGACGCCTTGGTCAACCCTAGACTCTCTATCCACCGTTACAAACAATAGGCACATGTGGAATGACAAGCACATGTAGAATGACATCTAGAATTTTGACTTTTATTAGGAAACTTTATTCGAGAGGAAAAATTCAATTCGAAAATGGAGACAAAACCTTATGAAATTTTAGGAAATGATTGCGAGATGTCTTCGAAATTCTAATATAATTTAAAGAAACTTATCAAAAAATTCTTAAAAATATTGTGAAAACTCCCATCAAACTCATTTATCATAATTTTTAGTATGTTTCAAGCTCTTAAATCTTACTATTTAATAATAATAAATATTTTTGTTTAATAAGAGTCTATAGATATTGCGTAGTATTATTATTTTAATTATCATAAAAGTATTCGAAATACTTTATATTTTTTTTTTTTGAAATTTTTAATATTTTTTTATAGACATTTTATTTAATTTTAGAGTTCAATTTTCATGTACTAACAATGTAGATTTTTTTACATAAGTAAGGACACATGTCACACTCTGGTACCCACTTGTGTAAAAAAATTCTACACTATCAATTCATCAAAATTAAACTCTTAATTTTATAATACCAAACGTTTTTCATTTTTTAGCATTTTTTTAGGCCATGTTTCACGTTTCCAATTTCCCATATCATTTTTAGCTTTCACTTTTTTTTTTTGGTAATTATGCTTTGAACCCCAATTGTATTTGGAATTAGAGGTTTAAATTTTTAATTCTCAGCAATTTATTAGGAAATTAAAATTGCACGAGTTGATATAAAAAAAAGTAAGTTGGGAATTTCAAAAAAAATTGCCAGAGAGCTAAGAAACCACTACGGAATCAAAATTTTTTTCTTTTTTTTTGGAGGGCTCTGCCACCCAGTTACAAGGAAGATCAGTCCGTAAAGAAACAGAGAAACCTAAAATCAATGAGCAATTTTGTTTCCTAGTCCAGGAGAGAGAAGGTAAACTTCACCTCTGCTGAATCCCATGTCCCACTACTTTAATATTTCTTTTTTTCTTATTTTGTCCTTGGTAAATGACTACTTTGACATTTCACGTACACCAGATTTTTTTTTTTAAATGTCCACTGAACCCAAAAAAACAAAAAGAAAGAAAGAAAAAATATATATGCATTGTGTGTAAATACAAATATGTGACTCTGAGTCTATGATAAAACTGGTTTCTTCTCTTTTTTCCATCCAAAAGAAAATTTATTTATTCTTTTTTAGCGTAACTACCTATCTATGCCTTTGAAGATAAACAATTTATTTTTTGTTTTTGTATGAGCCGATATATTTTTTTTTTCCTTTTTTTCTTGTTTTTTTCCTTTTTTTTTCCCTCGCTCTGCGCCTTACAATGTTTCCTATATCAAATCCATGCTTTTCCAATTTAATAACTAATATATATATATATATATTAAATTTACAGATTTAGCCGCTCTACACAATGTTAGAGAGACAGTCAAATAGCTGTGAACTTAGCAACCTCCGAAAAGTGTTTAGGATCGAAGAATGGTGAGTTTTTTCTTTTTCTTTTTTTGTTTGTATGGGGTCCAAGTCTTTGATAGCTCTCTCGAGTTCGTGTTACACCATTGTCTATGTAAATCAGGTAATTTTCATGCATAACATCTAAAGTTTAATTCCTTTTCACACTCCTTTATAGTAAAGTAACAATTACACTCAAAGGCAATAGCCTTTTTATTTTTATTTTTACCCTAGAGAGGTAGCCTAATGAAACGAGAGTGAATTCTGAGATGAGTCGTAAATACATGCAACCTAGATTCGAGTCTGAGTCTCATGTAGCGTGTTTTAGGCTTAATTGATACCTGTAATTTACTGTGATTGCATGCAACAATGGATCCAATTTGACTCATCAACAAAATAGCTAGCACTTCAAAGAAAATCCTATCATGCCTTAAATGCAAGATATAACAGGTTAAGTTTTAGAAAACTATGATCATGATATCATACCTCTTAATATTTACCTATATCTTGCATTTCATTGTTTTTTCTTTCTTTCTTTCCATTATTATTTTTTTCGCAGATTGGGTATCTAGATTTTTGAAAAAAAACACAAAATTTTATTAGTTCGCAAAGTAAGCATAATTTACATTCTTTATTCTCAAAACAGGATAAAGCTTTTATTATTTATATTAGTAAATATCGCACCCGCCAACCTACATTTTAACTTTGGTACGGTAAGTAATGTTACGGATATGTTACTGGGTATCATTTCACGTTTATATTTATAAATATTATATCTATCAAAATATATATATTTGTTTATAAAATTTGATGTACAACCTATATCAAGTATTAGCCGATGCTAAATTATTTCAGCGTTTCACATTTACAGTTATAACTAGAGTGAATTTCAGCTAGACCCCCTATAATTTTACGTATCAACAGCTACACCCCCTGATTTAAAAAATAGGCACCAACACTCCCTGTTGTTCCTTCTCGTTAGCTTCCATTAAATAAGAAAGGTATTTTTGACTTTTTGCTTGCAACATATATTCCTCTACGACATGTCAGGATACAAAAAAAATTAAAAATAGGTAATCCCACTTAAGGAAAATCATAATAAGGTCAAAAACACATTAGAGAATAGGTAAGTTAACTTTGCAAAAATAAAAATACAAAAGAATGAAAGCCACATAGACTAACTCGGAAAAAATAAAAGATAAGCAAGTGAAAAAAAAATAATATAAAATGAGATAGGTTAACATTTCCCAAGCACTTTTTCAAAATGTATTAATGGATAGTATAAACCATATTCTGATAAAACATTTTTAAAGTTAAAAATTTTTTTTTATTTGGTCCAAACTTGTGTAAAGCCTCAATTTTTTTTAGTTTTTATTTTTGGTCCAAACTATTGTAAATTTTTTTTTCTAGTTTGGTCTTACCAGTGAGAAACTTTTAATTTCTGTTTCGTCCTAAAATAGTGTAAAAATATCTATTTATTTACACTGTGAAAAAGTTCAAAACATAGGAAGTGACATATATTTGACTCTCTCTAGACCCATAGTGTAGGAGCTTAGTGCACTAGACTAACTATTGTTTTTGGTTCAAATTGTTATGAAATTTTTTTTTTGTTTGTTTTTTGGTTTGGTCCAAATCTGTGTGAAAATTTAATCTTTTTATTTTATTTTGTAATTTGGGTCTACACCAATGTAAGGGACAATTTTTTTTCCTTTTGGTCCCAACTAGTATAACACTAATAGTCAATGTGTTAATAACTCAGACCATTTTATTGTTTAATAGATTGAGCTACTTCGAGATAGTTAAAGACTCATTTATATTAATACCAAAATCAATGGCTTGCTATGTTGATAGCAAATGAGAGAAGTCTTATATTTTTTTTAATTCAAATAAGGGCATAATCATCATTTTATGAGGTCAAAGTAGTTAACAAACAGAATCTTACTAACAGATCTAACGATAGGGGGTCTGTTTATCGATATTGCAAACTATAAGGGGTGTAAGTGCCTATTTTTTAAACCAAGAGAGTCTGGTTGCCAATAGATTAAACCAGAGGGGGTCTAGTTAAAATTCACCCTTATAACTATTATATCTACCAAATATATATTTGTTTATAAAATTTGATGTACAACTTATATAAAGTATTATTTAATACTAAATTATTTTAGCATAACTATTAGGAACTTAACTAATACACTAGAAGACCCAAATTTGATGGAACGTGTGAGATCAATTTTTCAATCCCATCTCATACTAAAATAACTCAACCTATGTTCCATACCACAAGTTGGGCCCTCTAGGATCGTAACATACGACCACGCTCTACAGTTAACTAGATGACTTCACGAATCTTTCATTTTTTAATAAGTAGCAGCCCTCTCTAGTTCGCCCAGCTCAAGATGTGGAGGCTGCTCTGATACTAAATATTAGGACTTGACCAATATACTAAAAGATCCAGGCAAAATGCATGAGATTAATTTTTTTATACTATCATATATTGAAATAACTCAACTTATGTCCCATATCACAAGTTAGACCCATTAGGATCTAACAATAACATTAAAATATTATCCAGTTTATTAAAAAAAATTGAAGGACATATCAATTGTCTAGTACATATTCAACACAAGCTCTAATGGACATTTATTATAAAATTATAATAAAAATAAATTCATTGAGAATAAAATATACTCCCTCCGTCCCAAATTGCTGGTCATTCTTTCCTCTTTTTGGATGTCCCAAATTAATTATCCATTTTCAAAAGTGAACAAGAAATTTGTACAACTTTCTCATTTTACCCTTACTTTTCACCATTCAACAGTTAGAAAGCATTAAAATAGAGAATGACAAAATTAAAAACTCAACACAAAATTAATGTCCCATCCTTGTCCCATCCTTGTCTCCTTAAATTTCGATTCTCCAAAAGGGCAAGGAAATTGGGACGGAGGGAGTACAAATTATGGTGTCATTTGATATATATCAGTTGGTACAATACTAAGGGTGTTCACAGGTTGGGTTGGGGAGTCACCCGACACTCGATTTGACTATATCAAGCTGAAAATTTTTAGAACCGCACTTGACCCACAAGGCGTTCGGGTTGAGTTAAGGTTGGGACAGGTTGGTTTGGGTTAGATGAAAATATCAAATTTTAGTGTAAAAAAAAATCGGGTTGGGTTGAAGATATAAAGTTTCATGCCAGAACTGAATATAGTCAGGTTGGTTTAAATCTACCTGATATTTACCCATAAAGTGATCGGGCTGGGTCGAGTTGGCAGAGTTGATCGATTTTTGAACAGCGATTGTAACAATACCACGTTGATGCTCCTCCAAAAGCCAGCTATGCATTGTTTTCATTGTTCTTGTTTTTACTTTTCATTTAATTTTTAAAGCTCAGAATTTTTTTTAAGTTGCTTCTTGAAAATGAGTTATTTAGAAAATTTCCTCAAAAATAAATTTTTTTTGTATCGTTTTCATTTTTTTTATTTTGAGAACGAAAGTTGAAATTCCTCCCTTCTCAGTTTAAATTCTTCACATTTTCTTTGAAGTCTAGAGATGCACAATTATGAACCCTCGGCCCTTGCCTCATTCTTTCATAAAAGAAAAAGAAAAAGGAAAAAGAGTAGTGTTGCATAAACAGAATAATTATATTATCTTCTAAAAATAATTGAAAGTTTTCAAACAAAAATTTATATAAAAGTTTCCCTAATATTGTTTCACATAGAATTGAAGTTAGAAGGAGCGATTGTAGTTTTAGACGATCTCTCCAAATATTGTTGGTGATTGCTATTTCACTAATCACTATAGAAAAAAAAAATCATAATTAGAAAGCAACCAAACACTGCAGAAAAGCAAGAAACGTTCCGAGGTTGGCTCTCTTAATACAATAAATTCCCAAGAGATTAAATTATATGGGATAATTACACTTTATGATTTAAGTGAAAATCATATAATCTCTTATAGTTCAAGTGAACACGTAGCCCTCTATGATTTGTACTCAACTGTAAAATTGATGGAAAAAATAATCTCCTACATTTATACTATATACTATCAGTAAATCGGTGATGTGCACGGAGTGAAAATAATATATATTAAACATAAAAAATTTATGAAAATAAATTATCAATTTATTCACTAATAATACGGTAAACTAAATTATAATATTTAATATAGTATTAAAATAAAAAATAAAAAATTAATTGTAATAAAAATTCTTAACTTGCAATAAGAAACTAAATTTAGTTTTATTGTAAACGTTCTGAAGTTTTTTTGTAAGTTTAGTTTGATTGTAAGTTTCGTTTTATCTTACAATTTTGCTAAGAGACTACATTGATCAAGTATATACATTATACATGTTAGATGATTTTATTTAACTAATACATTTAATAATGTATATATAGCTACTTAAAATTGATAATTACCTAAAAAAGAATTTTAAATTTTAAATTAGCGAGATTTGATTTACCTAGATTATTGTAATTTCATTAAATATTTACTAATTATGAATAGAAAGTAAACTTTTTAAAAGGAAAATACTATATGTAATCCCTTTTCTCACCTACTAGACATAAGTGAATAGGTCCCACATAAATTTATTAATGTAGGTCTTACAACCTTGTGTATAGGAGTGAGAAAGAGATTGAGAAATGGGATTATATATATCATTACTCTTTTTAAAATTTTATGGTTGTATCAATATTATTATTAAAAAGTTCACTCGACAATCAATTGTTATAATTTATGTTATTGATAGATTTGTCCTTCTAAACAAAATTAAAGGGATTTGAATAAATTTTTTTGCAGTTTTTAATTAAATGAAGGACTTTCTTTCATTATAAGAAAAGAATCTTAAAAAATTTAAAAATAAGAATACTAATATTTTGAATTTTATGTAAAACTTTTCAAAATAAGATTGTTTTTTAATAAAGTTTTATTAATCATGAAAAAAGTAAATGTTTCTATATTTTATGATTAAACCTACACTATTATAAAAAATTTAATATTAGTAATTTTAAATTTTAAAAAACTAAAAAAATTATATTGGGTCTTTCAACATTAAATAATATTAAAGATCCAACAACATATTGCTATAGATAGATAGTTATAAACAAACATTATGTTAGTCTCTATAACATAATAATGTGTCAAAACTTATTTAAACTAATAAGTATTATGTCAATATTACCAAACAAGTAATAATTAAAATTTTGAAAGAAATATAAGATTTAAGGAAAGTATGGTAAAATTATATTTTTTAACCAATCAAATTATAACAATGTTATTCTAATATTACAAAAAAATTAGTTTTTAGAAATTTTAAGGAGTGACTTTAGGAAATATATAATAGGAATTGAAAGTCCATTTATATACAATATATAATTCTATTAATGAGAGTTTTTAGGCTAACCAATCAAATTGTGACATGTTGTATTTTACTATTATAAAAAATGAAAATTCTGTAAAAATTGGATTGGAAGTTTAAGATTTAAAGACCTCCTAACCTATTGCTATAATATATAGTATAAATTATAGCAGAATAATAGGAGATCATTAAGTTTGAAAATTCAATTTAATTTTCTTAGTTTTTCAAAATTTTAAATAACTAATTTTACATGTATCATAATTGCATTGGTCTCACTATAAATTATAGAAACTTTTACTTTCTTCTAATGATTAGTAAATATTTGCTTAAATTGAAGTAATCTTATGTTACTTTGCAAAATTTTACCTATTTTTCATAAATTTAGAAAATTTCCTTAATTTTTTAAAAACTTAGAATTGTTATTTTAAATTTCCTTAAATTCCTCTTTATAATTTTGGAAAGCTCCTCCTTAAATTTAAAAATAACATAATGATTATATTAAATTTAAAAATAATATGAGTAGTCGCCCTAACCCTGAACCTACGTGCCTATGACTTTGTTTCTTCTTTTGTAATTTTGAAAAGTTCTTGCTTAGATTCAAAACTCTAGAATTTTCTATTCAAATCCTTCTAATTTTTATTTTTAAAAAGACAAATACAAATAAATTTATATTATATATTATTACAATTGGCTATGAGACCATTGAAGTTGAAAACATTTAACTCTATCTTTTAATTTTTTAATTTTATATCCCAATTGCAAAATGTCTAATCTTGTAGCTTCAATGATTAGTTAAAAAAGAAATTTATAAATGAAATAAGTAATCTCTAAATTTTTATTCTTCAATCTCAATTTCTTAGAAATGTTACAACCATATCAAACTATATTATATATTATAAATTATAACAATCGGTTATGATATTTTTAAAGCTAAAAATCTTTATCCTATTTTCAACTTATTGGTCTTACTATATATTTCTTTTTTTTTACTCTTAATTAATATGAAAAGTTTATCAAAATTCCATATGCTCCTTCACAAAAATTTTAATGAAAATAAAAAGTAATTTCAAATTTAATGGAGAATTTCTTAGGATATAGATGCATAAATTTGGACAAATTTTTAGCTTTAAGTAATAACTAACAGTGAACTTGTGCTATGCACGGAAGTGGAGAATAAATTTAAAAATAAAAATTTTATAATAAAAAATAATTATTTTTTTAGGGTAAATTACACTGACCATCCTTCAACATTTACAAAACAACAGAGATCTCTCACAACATTTCAAAAATTCATATTAGTAAAACTCATATTAGTAGTATAAACTTTAAGAACATAATATCAATTCTTTATTTTTATTTAAAAATTTTAAATTTATTCTCTACATCAATTTTTTTTAAAACAAAGAATTATTATTTTAAATTTCCTTAAATCCCTCTTTTACAATTTTAGAAAGCTCCTCCTTAAATTTTAAAATAATATTAGGATTATTATTTTGAATTTCCTTAAATTCTTCTATTATAATTTTGGAAGTTCTTACTTAGATTCAAAACTTTAGAATTTTCAATTCAAGTCCTTTTAATTTTTAATTTTAGAAAAAAAAATACAAATAAATCTATAGTATATATTATTGCAATTGGCTATGAGACCATTGAAGTTGAAACATTTAAGTTTTTTTTTAATTTTTTAACTTTATGTCCCTATTCTAAAATGTCTAATCTTGTGGCTTCAATGACAAGTTAAAAAATAATTTACAAATGAAAAAAATAATCTCTAATATTTCATTCTTCAATCTTAATATCTTAAAAATGTTATAACCATCAATCTATATTATATATTATAACAATATGTTTTGATGTTTTCAAATATGTTTCTTTTTCAAAAATTTTAATGAAAACAAAAAATAATTTTAAATTTCTACCATAGAAAGTACACATATCACAAAATTATTAATCATGTAAAATTTATTTTTTTATTATTTATAGAAATCTCTTATTATTGATAAATATGTTATTTGGTTGTAAATACTTATCAACCACGTCTCTTTAAATATTCTTAAAAGGAATAAGAAAAATAATCAAAATTTGGGCAAGCTCCAATGAAACTTAATTTATTATATAAAGTTTTTCTCAATTAAATATATTTTTAATTATTTAACAGTGATTGAACCCATAAACAAAATTTCTAATTCTACCAAGGTTAATATGAAAGGATTTTTAATTTTTTTTCTTTTTTTATACTTTTAATACTTTAGAATATTCTATTTTAAAAAAAAATTTTAATCAAAATAGAATAAAATTTTGAAGTATGCTATAATAATAAAGAAACGACAAGTATTTCAAGTATTTTAATTATATGAGTCTAATGTAATTTGATGTTTTTTAGTAAGCTTGGCAGTAAATGTTATAACTATTTTGATAAGATTTTTTTATAATATAAATGTATAGATTTGCATAAATTTTCAACTTTAAGTAATAAGTGTAATTTACTATTTAATAAAACTCATATTAGTAGTACAAATTTTAAAAACATAATATCAATTCTTTATTTTTATTTAAAAATTTTAAATTTATTTTTTTACGTTCTGTGCATAGCACGAGTTTACTACTAGTATGATTTATACAAAAATCACATAATCCCCTATTGTTCAAAAGTGAAGCCATAACTGCCTTTGATTTAAAAGTAAAGTCATAATCCCCTTATAATTTGAGCAAAAATTGTATAACTCCCTTGTAGTTCAAAAGTAAATATAGTTTTGTGTAGAAATCGTTAGTTAAGAACAATTGTGTCGCAGGGGCATTGTCATCTTTGTATCTATCTAAAACGGACTATCAAAAAGACGATTTTGTCATTTTATATCAAAATTGAGGGCTGAATTTTGCGAGACATTTTTGTCATTTTATCAAATCTATAACGGTTCCATTTATTTTAACATAAGTCTAAATCACAGGGGATTATGTGTTCACCATAAAAATTTCTTTTGACTTTCGCTCAAACTATAATGAAATAAAGTGTAATTGCCCCTAGATTTGGCTATGCATTGTTAAAAACATTTTTGTCATTTCATCTTGTGAAAATTTACTATCAAAAAGATAATTTTATACTTTTATGTCAAAACAAAGGGCTGACCTCTACATGGGCATTTTTATAATTTCATTTAATATATTTTAGTCTCATTTGTAGTAGTTAAATCCAAATAATATGGGAATTATGTGTTTGCTTTTGAATACATGAATGTTATGAGATTTTTGCTAAAATTACATGAAGTAAAGTCTAATTAGTGCATATTATAGGTATTTTTAGAAAGAGTTGTTATGCCTGAATAAGCTGCTTAAAAAATGTATAAAGAATAAGTTAACTTAAAAACAGCTTGGTTGAGATGTTTGGTAACCTGTTGAAAAATTATTTCTTTGTTAGGTTTTAATTAGACTGTTCGACATGTTTATTTGAATTTTTTGACTTTTTTTTTTATGTAAAAATAACAATATTACTCCCAAGACAGTGGTGGTGATGGATGGCAGCAACAGTGGTGATTGTAGGGGGTGGTGGGTGGCGGTTGGTTGGGGGGTGGGGGTCGGGGGTGGCAGCGACTGTTATGGCGGGGGTGACGGCAACAGTGGTGGTTGGTGGGGATGGTGATTGGCAATTGCAGTTGGCAGTTGGTCTTGATAGAGGATTTTTTTTAAAAAAATTGATAAATTTTATTAATTTTAAGCATAAAATGCATTAATCTTTTAGCTTTTTGCTTATCAATTTATTAGGCTAAAAAATATAAAAGAAAAGTTAGCTTTTTTAAGATAAAAAAATATTAAACTAAACACTTTTTGCTCTTTTTAAATAAAATATTAAATAAGCTCTAAAAATAAACTGCTTTCCAACCACTCTATAGATATCCTCTTTATCCTTGAAACAAACACCGCCTTAGTGTCTTAAGATTATTCAATGTAATGGTGATGTCATGTCATCATGCTGATATGGTATCACAAATCAATAGAAATGCACTCCTCATCACTTACTGTCTTAAGATACTACCCCACTAACTAACATGACATCTCATCACATGTACCATGTCAACAATAATGACGTGACATTACGTTATATTGTATAATTAAGACGTATAATTAAGACCCGCACAAAAAGAATATATATGTATATATTTTCTTTGCAAGGCAGTTATCAACTTACCACCACCAAGCCCGCTTCCCACGCGAGAAATGCCATGTCCACGCGCTTCATGTGAGGGTGGGTCTTACCATTCGTTCCCACCTTTGAAAACACCAACTCGTGGAAAGAGACCATCCATCGAACCCCATTAAGACAAACTTAAAATTTGGGTTCAAATTTCAACTCTTGAAGTCATAGTTTAAGATTCCAAAACCATTTTTTTGAGTCGTTCTAGGTTGGATCACAACAAGTTTATTTATTTTTTCTATTATTATTGGTTTTTTTTGAGCAATTGGGGTCACATGTGCCGTGAATCATTAATGAATTAAATTAATCAGGATGTAACTAAATTGAATCGTACTTGGGTGCAATATTTTGAAAATTAAATCGTTGAGCGAATTGAAGAAGAGGCCGGGGGTTAGTGGTTACTAGTTCAACTATCGGGTCAATTGTTATTGATTCGTGATGTCATAATTATGTTTTTAATTTATTTATTAATAGTAATAAAAGGTATTTTATTTTTTTACATTAGTTTTAATACTTAAAATTTAAAATTTAAAAATTAAAACCTAAAATTTTATCTCAAAAGTTGAATCGAACGGTCCAATTACCGATTTTAATGATTGGGTTGCGGTTCAACCTCGAGTTTTACCGAGTTTCATCGAATTTTGACCCAAACGAGTTTAGAAAGCTGATCGAACCGTTGCTTGGTCCGGTTCCAAATTTTTTCGATTCAACCGACTAATCCAGTCCGAGTTTTAAAAGAGTGCTTGGATGGTGAATGGTCATTGCCATGCGTGCCTGAATTAAAATTAATTTACCATAAGCTCATTTGGATGTACTTTTTTTTAATCAGCTTTTGGCTTTGGTTTACTAATTGGGTAAGATAAATAAAAAAATTCATACAGAATTTTATTACTAGAATGATGTATTTATATGAGAGTCATTCACTTAAAAACCCAACAATCATTATGATGACTCTTAATTATAAAAATACCGTTACTATATTATTTTGATGAAATTTTTTGTACAAATATTCTGGAAGAATATCAATTTTTCTTATTGATTTTATTACTTGTTTTTTTGCTAAAAGCAATAAAAAAAAAGTCATAAGGCAGTAAAAAATTAGCACCAAAAAAAAGAAAAGAAAATACTGAATCCAAATGAGCTACAAATTACATGTCAAAGTGGAGATTATACTAAGAAGTCTCGTTTGACGTCAAGTAAAAATGCCATAATGACTGAGATTGTGCAAATGCTATGATCTCACATGCGCACGTTTTCTACGAAAGAAAACTATGGCAGTACAAAAAATAGAAATTATCAACTTACTTATGACTTAACAAGACACCTTAATAGCATTAGTCATTTTTGTTGAACTTTGTGGGATAAAATGCTGGGTTAAGTCGTCGTTATGGCATCTTTTTTCTACTTAAACTACTTTTCTTTTAGTGTCAGCGTATTCTTTTGCATATTCAAAATTAATCAGAAATGTCATGACGACATAGAGAGTGTGCAAATTCTTTGTTCTTGTTTGCACGCGTTTCTTATAATAGAAAACTGTAATAGTTATAAAAAATTTAGAAAAACTAACGATTTGCGTGTGACTTATCAACACAACTTAGATAAAATACTCCTTCGAAATCAAATGTAACATTCGTCCTTTTCATTAAACTTGTAAGATAAATGCTAGGTCAAGTCCTTCGTGCGAGATGTTTATTTTCAAAATGTTTTGTTCCCATCAATAGATATAAAATTAAAGGATACATTACACGTGTATTTGGAAGGGTTGACTCTAAACTCGGCCAATATAAATTGTTATTAGGTACAATTTTTAGGGTTAAGTCGCGATATATTTATTTCTTATGAATACCATAGTTTTGATGTAGACAACATGTCTTTGATGGGTTTAAAAGATCTATTAGTTAAAGTGCGTGTAAGCAGACTTGGATACTTTTGACCTCAATACAAAACATGAAAGAAAAGAATCTTGCAAACAATTATAGTTGTTAATAGGATTAATTTCTTTGGTATGTGCAAGGTTAGCAGTTAGTAAATGTCACTTCCAAAATGTTATAACCATCAATTTATATTTTATATTATAATAATCGGTTATGATGTTTTCATAACAATTAGTTATGATGCTTTCAAATATGCTTCTTCACAAAATTTTTAAAGAAAACAAAAAATAATTTTAAATTTCTACCATTGAAAGTACACATATCAGAAAATTATTAATCATGTATCATTGATTCTTTTGTTATTTATAGAAATCTCTTATTATTGATAAATTTGTCATTTGTCATTTGGTTGTAAATACTTATCAACCACATCTCTTTAAATATTCCTAAAAGTAATAACAAAAATAATCAAAATTTTGACAAGCTCCAATGAAACTTAATTTATTATATAAAGTTTTTCTCAATTAAATATATTTTTAATTATTTAACAATAATTGAATTGGATAATCTCAATAATCGAAATGAACCCATAGACAAATTTTTTAATTCTACCAAGGTTAATATGAAAGGGCTAATTTTTTCTTTTTTTATACTTTTAATACTTTAGAATATTCTATTTTAAAAAAATTTAATCAAAATAGAAAAAACTTTGAAGTATGTTATAATAATAAAGAAACTACAAGTATTTCAAGTATTTTAATTATACTAGTCTAATGTAATTTGATGTTTTTTAGTATGCTTGACAGTAAATTTTATAACTATTTTGAGAAGATTTTTTTTATGATATAGATGTATAGGTTTGGATAAATTTTTAACTTTAAGTAATAAGTGTAATTTACTGTTTAGTAAAACTTACATTAGTAGTATAAATTTTAATAACATAATATCAATTCTTTATTTTTATTCAAAAATTTTAAATTTATTTTTTATATTCCGTGCATAGCACGGGTTTACTACTAGTATGATTTGTGCAAAAATCACAAAATTCCCTATTGTCCAAAAGTGAATCCATAACTGCTTATGGTTTAAAATTAAAGCCATAATCCCTTTATAATTTGAGTAAAAATTATATAATTCCCTTGTAATTTAAAAGTAAATACATTTTCGTATGGAAACCATTAGTTAACAACAACTGTGTTGCAGGGACATTTTCATCTTTGTATTTATATATCTAAAACGAACTATCAAAAAGATGATTGTGTCATTTTATATCAAAATTGAGGGTTGAATTTTGCGGGACTTTTTTGTCATTTTATTAAATCTGTAACGGTTCCATTTATTTTAACATAAGTTCAAATTACAGGGAATTATGTGTTCACTATAGAGAAATCTTTTGATTTTTGCTCAAACCATAATGAGATAAAGTGTAATTGCCCCTAGATTTAACTGTGCATTGTTAAAAACATTTTCTTCATTTCATTTAGTGAAAATTTACTATCAAAAAGATAATTTTATACTTTTGTGTCAAAACAAAGGATTGACCTCTACATGGGCATTTTTATAATTCATTTAATATATTTTAGTACCGTTTTTAGTGGTTAAATCCAAATAATATGGGAATTATGTGTTTGCTTTTGAATACATAGATGTTATGAGATTTTTGCTAAAATTACATGAAGTAAAGTCTAATTAGTTCATATTATGGGTCTGTTAAGAAAGAGTTTTTATGCCTGAATAAGATGCTTAAAAAAAGTATAAAGAATAAGTTAGCTTAAAAAAAAGATTGATTGAGATATTTGATAACTTGCTGAAAATTTTATTTTTTTGTTAGTTTTTAATTAGTGTTTGACATGTTTATTTGATTTTTTTGACTTTTTTTTATATAAAATAACAATATTACCCCAAAGACAGTGGTGGTGATGGATGGCCGCGACGGTGGTGATTGTTAGGGGTGGTGGGTGGCGGTTGGTGGAGAGTGGTAGGTGGCAGCGACTGTGGTGGTGGATGACGGCAATAATGGTGGTTGGTGGGTGACGGTTACAATTGGCCGTTGGTCTTGATAGAGGATTTTTTTAAAAAAACTTGATAAATTTTATTAATTTTAAGCACAAAAAGCATCAAATTTTTAGTTTTTTGCTTATCAGCTTATTAGGCTAAAAAATTAAAAAAAAAATAGTTAGCTTTTTTAAAATAAAAAAATACTAAACCAAATACTTCATGCTTTTTTAAGTAAAAAATTAAATAAACTCCAAAAATATGCCCCTCCCAAACAACCCTATATATATCCACTTTATCCTTGAAACAAACACCGCCTTAGTTTCTTGAGATTCTCGTCTTTAGACGGTATAATTAAGACGAAAACCCGCATAAAAGGAATATATATGTATGTATATATATTCTTTGCAAGGCAGTTTCCAACTTACCACCACCACCACCACGAAGCCCGTTGCCCACGCGAGAAATGCCATGATCACGCGCTTCATGGGAGGGTGGGACTTGCCATTCGTTCCCACCTTGGAAAACACCAACCCATGGAAAGAGACCATCCATCAAATCCCGTTAAGACAAACTTAAAATTTGGGTTCAAAGTTCAACTCTTGAAGTCACAGTTTTAAGACTTCCCAAAACCATTTTTTTGAGTAGTTTTAGGTTGGATCACAACAAGTTTATTTATTTTTTCTATTATTATTGGTTTTCTTTTGAGCAAGTGGGGTCACATGTGCCATGAATCATTAATGAATTAAATTAACCAAGATGTAATTAAAATAAATCATACTTGGATGGTGAATGGCCATTGCCATGTGTGCCTGAATTAAAATTAATTTACCATAAGCTCATTTGGATGTATCCTTTTTTTAAATCAGCTTTTGGTTTTGGTTTATTGATTGGGTAATATTGTACAAATAAAAAATTTATATAAAATTTTATTACCAAAATGATATAGTTATATGAGAGTCATTCACTTAAAGACAAAACACCGATCACGATAATTTTTAATTACAAAAATACCGTTATTACATCATTCTAGTAAAATTTTCTGTACAAATATTTTAGAAGAATATCAAATTTTCTTATTGATTTTTTTACTTGTCTTTTTTTTTTGGCTAAAAGTGATTAAAAAAAGTCATAAGGCAGTAAAAAATTAGCACCAAAAAAAAAAAAAAAACTACATCCAAATGAGCTACAAATTATATGTCAAGTGGAGATTATACTAATAAGTCTCGTTTGACGTCAAGTAAAAATGCCATAATGACACATATTGTGAAAATCCTATGATCTCATATGCACACGGTTTCTACGAAAGAAAACTATGGTAGTAAAAAAAATAGATATTATCAACTTACTTATGACTTAACAAGACACCTTAGAAAAATACTCATTCTAAATTGAATGTAGCATTAGTCATTTTTGTTAAACTTGTGGGACAAAGTGCAAGGTTAAGTCGTGGTTATGGCATCTTTTTTTTACTTTAACTAATTTTCTTTTAGTTTCAGCGTATTCTTTTGCATATTCAGAATTAATTAGAAATGTCATGACGACATAGAGAGAGTGCAAACCTTATGTTCTTATTTGCACGCGTTTCTCATAATAGAAAACTATGGTAGTTATAAACAAAAATTTAGAAAAACTATCGACTTGCTTATGACTTCTCAAGGGAAAAACGAAGAAAAAAAGAACAAAAAACTTGGTATGTAATTAACACTACAGTTTATTGTTTAAAGACATAATTATTATAATTAAAAGTTATAAAATGAGATTTGGTGTAGAGTACAATGGTCTACAATTAACCCTACAATTTAATGTTCATTCTTTTGTTTTTTTTTTTTTTGGTGGAGTGAAAAGGTGGAAAAGAGTAATCATTGTAGTAATCCCTTTGAGCGTGATTATTGGAGTTCTTATTCTTTACAAAATGTTTGATTTGAGCCATAACTATTAACTTGAAAAAGGTGACCTATTATCCCAGCCATACAGAAATGCAAACGACATTCAACTCCTTCTCAACAATAACTGGTTCGCACAACTACTTTCGTGAACGGGTTCTAACACGAGATTATTAAGAAAAAAATGAGATTTTAGACCTAGCTGTTGAAGCTAAGTCAACTACCACCTTGATATTTAATTTCATTTCTTATACTCTCTCTCCTATCCGGCAAAGCAAATAAGGCCCAAACATACTTATCCAGAGAAAAAACTTCATATTGAGGGCTCATTTGATACACTTTTTTTTTGTCTAACTTTTTTTAAAATTTATAAGTAAAAATATTATTTTTTAACTTTTTTGTTATTCTGTTTTTGTTTTTTTTTGTTTATTTTTAACTAAAGTTAAAAGAAAAAAAAATTTTGACTTTTTTTATTTATAAAAAAAAACTGTGCCAAGCAATTCCGAAGTAAAGCCTCTACTTGACACCCAAAAAAAAAAAAAAAAAAAAAATTAATACCTACGCAAAATCAGAAGATATCCATTAGCCCCTTAGCTGGACCCAGTTGACCTCCACAACGGATTTCAAAAGCGCGTGACTGTCACTACTCTCATATCACCCCCGAAGGAAGCCAGATGTGACCAGCAAACTCAGTACCAGGTCTCATTTTTCAGCTCCGCGTTTGCTTAATTGCACGCAATTGACCGTAAGCAGCACTTCGCTGAAACGCTGACTTGGCTTTGCTTCATTGACAGCTCCTTTTATTCTCTCTCTCTCTCTCTCTCTCTCTCTCTCTCTCTCTCTCCATTTCAATTTTCACGAAGAAACAGAGCAACCCCGGGAACACCCTCCCATCCCAGAACCAGAACTACCCACCTGTTCCATTCTTTATCTCTTATGTTCATATAAATTTCTGTCTCTCTTTCTTTGTTCATTCTTCATCTCTCTCTCTCTCTCTCTCTGTGTCTCTCTCTCCAGACATGGTGCATTATCAGAGATATAATCCCTTGAAAAAGGGTGTAGAGGTTGTTGTTGTTGATGAAGATGAGGAGTCACAGAATACACTTGTTTTAGTCTGTGGGAACAGTGGTTATAACAAGAGATGGACGCGGCCGAGGCTTTTCTCTCTCCTTTTACTCTCTCTTCTCTCCTGCAGCTTGATTTTAGCTCCTCAGTTGCTCAGCTCCCCCTCCAGCTTCTCTCTCTTACGTAAGCTTTTTCTCTTTCATGGTTTCCCTTTACTTTCACTGGTTTCTTCCTGTTTCTGGCTCTTGATGCCTCTCTTCTGGGTTTTGCAGACTCGTTTGGACATGAAGATGAAAGCCTTATGGCTGAGATGGATTTTTGCATTTCAATCTCTAATGGTTGGTACTCTTCTCTCTCTCTGGGTTTTTCTTCTTTTTCAATTTTTTTGCCTTTCAAATTTTGGTATTATTTCCAACATGCAATCATATGGAGATAGATGTATATGTTGAGCTTTGCACATCAATCTACGTTTTTTGTTTTATAAAATTTTCTGTAGTCATAATATTTAGACATGAGGAGATGTATATAAAGGATGCCCCTTTATGAATCTCGGATGATTTTTTTTTTGTTCTATAATGTGTAGTACCACTGTAACATTGAGATGGATAAATTTTTAAATTTTTTTTATGCCCTTTTTGTTCTTCAATCTCTAATGATTTTTTTTTTTTTTTTCCTTTCCATTTTTTTGGCTTGAAGTTTAACCAGTGAGAGATATCAATGAAAAATAACTATTTTTTTTTGAATCTCAGTTAGTTTATATTTTCGTTTTTGTTTTGTTTTTGTTTTTGTTATGTGGCTTAATTTTTAGTCATGTTGTTTGTTCATTAATCTCCAATGAGTTTTTCTCTCTTTTTCTTTTTTCCTTTCATTTCCATTTTTTTCCCCTGTTCTTTTTGAGATGTAAGTTCTAATCATGGTGGGATGGATGTAGCTAATACCCTTTTGTTCATCAGACTCCAATTTTTGATTTTTTTTCTTTGCATTTAATCATGCTGGTATGAGGCAGACTCTCTCTAACAAATTGGAAATGATATCAAATTTTCAATTTTATGGTCTAATCTGAAGAACTTTGTACTAAATGCAGGAACTATATGTTGTGATAGAAGCAGTATTCGCTCAGATATATGTATGATGAAAGGGGATGTGAGAACACACTCCCTTTCCTCTTCAGTCTACCTTTATAGCTCAAGAAACTCCAATGAATTCATTGACTATGTTCCTGGCGTCACTAAAGATACTGAAGGAGACAATGGAGAGGAACTCCAACACGAAAAGATTAAGCCTTATACCCGAAAATGGGAGCCAAGTACTATGGAAAACGTTGGTGAAGTACACCTTATATCGAAGAGAGAAAACTCAGGGGGGCCTCCACATAGGTGTGATGTCCGGCATGATGTCCCGGCAGTTTTCTTCTCCACCGGGGGCTATACCGGAAATGTTTATCATGAATTCAACGATGGAATTTTGCCTTTGTACATCACTTCTCAACATTTGAACAAGAGGGTTGTGTTTGTCATTCTTAACTATCATGATTGGTGGTTTACTAAGTATGGTGACATCCTTTCGCTTCTCTCGGATTATCCACCAATAGATTTTACTGGAGACAATAGAACTCATTGCTTCCCGGAAGCCATTGTTGGTTTGAGAATTCACGATGAGCTCACCGTTGATTCTTCATTGATGGAAGGTGGTAAGACCATTAGAGATTTCCGAGACCTCTTAGACAAAGCTTACTGGCCTCGAATTAGAGGTTTAATTGAGGACGAGGAACGTGAAGCGCAATCGAATTCCCCACTAGAGTCGAAGAACTCGCTAGAAATACGAGAAGAGGATTGGGGATTGAAGAAACCGAAGTTAGCCATCTTATCTCGAAATGAGTCTAGAGCGATAACTAATGAAGATATGTTGGTGAAAATGGGTGAACAAATCGGGTTTGAGGTGGAAGTTCTGAGGCCTGGCCGGACATCAGAATTGGCAAAGATTTATCGAGCGCTTAATTCAAGTGACATTATGGTTGGTGTCCATGGTGCTGCCATGACTCATTTTCTGTTTTTGAAGCCTGGCTCTGTGTTTATCCAAGTGATACCACTTGGAACAGATTGGGCAGCAGAAACTTATTTTGAAGGGCCTGCAATGAAGTTTGGTTTGAAGTATATCGGCTACAAAATCCTCCCGAGAGAGAGCTCATTGTATGATGAGTATGATGAGAATGATCCTGTTTTGACAGATCCGAGCAGCGTAGGCAAGAAGGGGTGGGAATTCACTAAGAAGATATATCTTGATCATCAAAATGTGAGGTTGGATCTTGCAAGATTTCGAAAACGGTTAATTTGGGCCTATGACTACTCCTTTCCTAAGAAGAATTGGCATTTTCATCTTCTATCACAGTGATCTCGATTTTTTCATATTTCTCCACACTCCTTTTTGTTCGAGCTCATGGAAAATTGTAGATTTCTACCCCACATGAAGAAGATGCGAAGACGTTTGTAGGGATTAGAGATCTTACATGTCTCCTTCTGTACATTAATCAGCAAACAAATATGCTTCTTTCTGGTAAATACTTTTTTTTAGAGTTCCTTTATTGTATTTTTGCTTGAAATTTTGCTCATGTCAGTCTACTGGATTCAATTACGGAATAAACTCAAACCAACGATATTATTAAGCTAAATCTCGATTGAACTTTATAATCTTTGATGTTTTTGACCTTTTTTTTCTCAATTCATTTAGTTCGACACATTATCATCATCTTGGTAAGTGCTATCCGTAGATCCCTTGGCCAACTCGAAAATAGCTGAAGAAAAGCTCACTACAAGTTCTGTTTCCTTCATCCCTTGTACAGTTTTGGTTCCTTTTATTTAGTTGATACAATCACTCGATTTATTTTTCCTGTGCACGAGGCTCTTGTCCCGGTCTGAGATGGTCAAATGCACCCAGCTTTACCCCGTTATTTCTATCACAATTCCTCTCTGTTTTTGGTTTGGTACGAAACATTCAGTGGTTTGACTATTTCTGGCACAAAGTTTCGTGTGGCTATGATACCTTCCTTAAACAGGAGATTGAAATATGAGTGTACTGTGTCTTAGGATTGAGTATTTACATGAAACTGATTTTAGGGTTTAAAAGCTAGAGGTCCAATCATTGGTGGCCACATCTAACACTTGTGTTGCATGGATTCGGATATGCATATATGTCTAAGTATGGGATTTATCTAATACTTATGTCTAAAACACTTTGACACCGCAAAATAGTCGTACTTTTTAATATATTTATTTTATAAAATAAAATAAAATAATTTTTACAAGGTATTATAGTGTACTTCTAATAAACACGGACATAGACGACACACAACACGGACATGACACATACATAGACATGTTGATAGGACATTTTAAAAAAATATAGAACATGATACGACAGGAACACAATAAAAATATATAGTTTATATATTGTTATATGTCTTATATAATGTTATATGTCCTATATATGAATATTTTGTGTAAAGAGAATGGAAAAATTGCACGATAACACTAATTAAAATTAAAAATCATGAATTTCAAAAGCTTAAACATCAAATTAGGTACAAATACACATTTTAATTTTACAATTGGATTTCAAGTTTTTATTAAATTTTTAATGTGTTTTATATGTGTTTAAGCAATGGACACGTGTGTTCCTCAAATGTCCGATGCTAAAACAATTTAAAAATAATAAGAAACATTGGAACACGTGTCTGATGAGTGTCGAACCCAATAAAGTGTCGGACACGATTAATACAATACTTTCACAGAAGTTTCTGTGCTTCTTAGGTGTACTTCATGTATAACATGAGAATTTTATGCATTTATAGGGTAAAATTGAATTAGTAAACAAATTTTCGGACACTTATTTCATACCAATACTCATACCCTGACATAAGTGTCAGAGTCTAAGTATTGAGCATTTGACAAGGGTGCTTCATACAGACTATACAGTTTAGAGGAGACGTAACATATTTTAAATTTAACACCATGAAATGCAAGAGCATGTATATTTGGTTTTGTCGTGTAGAGCTTTTAACACTCAAGCATTGTACTCATAGAGAGTATCCCATGATTCATAGTAATTGATTATTTTGTATATGCACTTGTGTATAGTTATGGTGTATGCATGTCTGGTCCCAAAAATGCATTTACTTGGGTGCAAATTTACTGAGTACTGAAATTTATCAGATTTTGATTTGTGAATTTCTAAAATTTTAATGTATGCTCCTCTGTTCATGTATTGTTTTTGCCAAGTTATGTACCAATGGAGGTTACCCTTTTTTTCAGAAAATTATTGAAAGTGTCTGAGTGTAAATCAAGAGGTTCAAGTGCATTCCTGGGTGAAACTAGAAGGGAAATTCTAGAGTACATTTGTGGTTTTCCTGATACTTGTACAGTGAATGGTAACCAAGATCAGTCCAAGTAATAAGTAGGTGGTAATAAGATCAGTACCGATAGAAAATAACTTTCTTTTTGGTCTGATGTTTTGCAAAATCACTTTTTGCTAGAATTGAGATGAAAAAATTATTTACCATTGAAATTGATCTACTTACCACTTTAATTGATCTTAGTTTCCACAGTTATAGTTCCTAAAACAGAATGTGGAGTTATTATGGCTTGAAATTTTGCACCATTTGGATCTGGCTTCCCATACCTAACTTGGTTCTACCGTTAGGATATTGTCATTTTCCATGGAATGAAGTTTCAGTTGGAAGTATTGTATCTCAGCATACACATATCAGAATAAGCTTTCAAGCCTACCCTTTGACCCTTAACCTTCATGTAAATTGAAGCATTGACTATACTGCTGCGAGTTCTGTTGCACCAAATCCTAACCATTCTTTTTCTTCTTTTTTCTTTTTATTCGTCTTTCGGTTTTGATAAATGCTGGATTTGCATCACAGCACCCTTGATTAGTTTGATGGTATTATATGAAAGAGCTTGGCTACGTACACCCCGGCCCCTTCAATGAATTTTTTTTTTTCACGAAATCCAGTGTAGTTTGAAAACTTGTTTACCAACTCGGATTGTTTTCAATTTATTTAACAAACCGGTGTAGTTTTTTAAAGTTGTGTTTTGAAAATACGATTTAAACTTGAGTTTCAAGACTCTGAGCTTAAAGTCGTGTTTTGCGGCTACAACTTCAAGCTCAAAGTCGGAATTATGAATTGAAAGTCACTTGAGTTAGTTTTCAAACCACTCGAGTTTTGGCCAAAAAAATAGAGAGAAGGAAATAACTCCTTCAATGTTTCCCTACCAACATGTCAGACCACTTCATTACACATAAAACAAAAAAAAAAAAGGCACTTATATTCAGTTTTTCAGTTAAGAAAGTAAGTAGTTAGGCTTAAAATGAAAACACAATTCCATGTCACATGCAAACCACATGCTAAAAGTAAATGATTTTTAGAAGGGAAATATACTGCTTCATGACTCTATAATGCATTGAATTCGCTGTGTCCTTAAAAAAACTCAACTCGATCATCAAATACTATCCATCCGTTCAACTACTTTGGATCGCCTGCATGAATATTTTTTTTCTTTTTCGATCAAACTATTTGGTTAATTAGGTGCAATGCAGAATTTTTCAGACTGATCTTCCTTGACCCCAAACTGCAACTACAGATTCAATATCTCATAAATGTCCATTTCTTGAAATCTGGAAATGCAACAAGTATAATTTGATTCATCAACCATGCAGTAATTTTTTTGCAGGAAAAAAAGAATAAAAAAGAACTTTGAAATTTGAAATCATATGGATGAATTATTAATCTGGTAAAAGATCAACAAATAGATTCCTCCATCCTCCATTCCCTCTGTACACAACACATACATTAGCAAAAATCATACTCTGAGATCATATAATTTTCAGGGTGAATCAGATGTGGGAATCAAATGTTAGCATGCTTTGGCGGTGACATGGAATTCCTAGTTTCATTTGTACCTATAAAAACACAAAAGAAGTTCATGTCGTAAGAAATAGACACTGTGGAATCAGAACGAACATGAATATTGTTGGAATAACAAGTTTTTTTTTATTTATGTTTCACATGAGCAAAGCCTAGAATGCAAGTCAGTTGGTAATATGATCGGTGAACTGTTAAATCAAACTTAATAAATAAATAGTTTGACCATTGGGACAAAGGTACATTAAAATTGCTTTCCACAACCTAAAAAATATCAGTGGTGGATTTCACAGAATGCATTGTAGCATCAGGAAGTCGATCTCAAGCCATTTTCACTGGCACAGCTCCAAATTTCTAACTTGTTGACAGTCAAGAATACAAAAATCTGGCAGAAGGATAGTTAAAAGTGGAACAAAATGTCAAGCTTTGGTCTTTGGAACCACCCCTTGTTTAAGCTTTATTTTGAACAAGGAAAATAATTTAAGTGCTAAGAGGAAGAAATGCCGATCTAAAAGGATATTTTGGTGGAAGAGTCTTCTGCAAGAAGATCCCGTAGTTGCTCATTATATATCCCAACCATGTGAACATGAATTTCATATTTTATAATGTTCTTCCTTCCATTAGACAGCTCATAGAGTTCATTGAGAGCTAGATAATTGATTCCCAGGTCCCTAGCTAGTTGATCCACCCGAAGGACCACACTGTCAGAGAGAAAAAGATATGCAGTGAGAAAATATTGGTTTACATATTCAAATCTCCATTTGGTTTCCATATAAATAAATGGATAACAATAACATAGTGACAATCAACATTAAATTAATCCATGAAGGAAATGCAAGTAAAATCTGTCCAGTTGAGGTCAAATCAGATACGAACCTTACTATAGTATGTGTTTTTCCAGACCCATTTTACCGTAAGCAGAAATGCGGACATTGTAACCATTCATCACAGACCTAATTAATGGTAGTGTCTCCTTAAATACCTCTTCTGCAAAAACAAAAACACAAACAAAAAAGAAAGAAAAACATATGATTATTATGCAAAAAATTACAAATTCACAAAAGTTGATAATAATTGAATCTGTGTATTACCTTGAGTAGCAGTTGGTCCAAACACACGATTGAATTGAAAAACTTTCCTTCAGTCTTTTTGGGGTTCCAACGGGTCTAGAACCACTGATGAACCGTCATTTCCAATGAAATCTATCACATTTCTTGCTTCATCACGGTCTAATTCTGGAATAAACTCAAATATTCCCTGAAGAAATTTTCAACCAGGATAGGGTAAATATACTTGGTTTTTATACTTCATTTAACCTCTCAAAGAAAGAAAATGAGCAAGATCAACACATTCATCAACACTGTAGGCTTTCATAATTCAGGAGTTAACCAACCATTTAAATCATGAAGCATGTTATATGGGTTCCTGTTCTCTTTCACAACCCTATGGTACCCAAGAGCAGCAGTAGACATCTCCTGTACCTGACTCCCTGGATTCATGCAAAATTAAATACTATTTAACATTAACACTTGCTCTTATGGAACTTGCAAAACAATATTAGGATACATATACTTATGGTCTGAGGTTGCATACCTTTCTTATGAGTTACATAATGTAAGACCACATATGCCCTGTTTCGGACATAACACCTAAAAATTGCAAGACACTTACCAACAAATTGGGTCCTAGATAGTCATAATTGATGTTATTGGGGAGGAGAAGAAGAAAAAGAAGAATAGAAGGAAAAAAGGATCTATAGTTCAATATTCCGTGTCATGTTTTCCATTGGAAGAAAAAATAGAAGGTCAAATAAGATCTAGGCTGGTATCTATCTAGGAAGCACGGACACTCTATTAGAGAAGCTATACTCGTGTCAGACACCGACATGAGTGGGACACTCGCAGACATGTATTAGACACTTCATTTTACATATCTGATTATTTATTTATTTATTTTTAATCGAATATTTCACGAACGCGGCTTGGACACGCGTGTTTCATTTTGGACACTTTAGCAACATGGTAAAGGCTCAACTATAGATTTTAAAACTAATTATTGGATTGAGAAAGAAAAAGAAGAATAAGAAGAAGAAGAACAAGCATGTTACTAATATTGGTGATTAGTTTGTTTAGTGTATTCTTTATGAATTTTATATTAGATGATGATAGATAGTTGATGAAGTGTAATAATGTTTTAATATTTTTAGTAGTTTATGAGTTTGTAGTATTTTGTATTGATAGAACAACTTTTTCATTGCTAATATATTTGTTTATTTTATCATTTTTTATGGAATGTAATTGACTAATTGTGAATGATTTGTTTTATTTTAATTAATGTTATTTTGTATATTTTTCACTTCTTTTATAAAATACTTATATCTACATATACACTGTTAAATACTGATATATCCTTATTGTATATATACACACAGTTATAAATACAAAATGATCCTTATTGCTTACCTTCAAAAGAACTGAGAATCTTGAGGTAATTGAATATTTAGACTCTGACTTTGCTGGCTCCGATAGCAGGAAATCCACTTCTGTTTATGTATTTCTGCTTGCTGGTGGAGCCATTTCATGAAAAAGTATAAAGCAAACTATTATAGCTTCATCTACGATTCAGGTTGAATTTGTGGTGTGTTTTGAAGCCACAGTGCATGGCTTATAGGTGAGGAATTTTATATCAAGACTTGGAGTTGTCGACTTTATAGCCAAACCACCGAGAATTTATTGAGATAACTCTTCTGCAGTTTTTTTCTCTGGGAATGATAGGTATTCTAAAGGTGCCAAGCACATGGAGCTTAAATACCTAAAGTGTCAAGGAGGAAGTTTAGAAACAAACAGTGTCCATAGAACACATCAAAATTGCATCTATGATTGCCGATCCCTTGACGAAGGGATTGACAGCAAAGCATTTTGAAGGGCATATTGACAGTATGGGTCTTATGTCTTCACTTATGATGTGAGCATGTTAATGAGCAAGGTGATGTTTTGTATGTTTTCTTTTGAACATATTTGAATATCTATTATGGTTGCTTTTGTTTTCTTGCCTTCCGCTTATATGCACATGCATGGAATGGTTTGGATAAATGATGACAAGAAAATATCAGCAATAGACCTGTATGTGAACCCCAAGGCATTCTGGTATTAGCGTTAAAAGTAATCCTTCAGCAAGATCATGTTAACTGATGCTGCAAGTGTTGTGGTACATGGAAGGAATTTTGTTGATTGTATAACAAATGACCACCATAACTCGCATTGGTTACTGATTTAATGTAAAACATTTTCCGTCAAATCAAATGGAGCCAAGATTTGGAATGTTTTCCCAAATATAACGTGCATGTTTATGGGTTTTCTATTGTCAACTCATAAGAGTTATTTTTCTTAGTATAGAATTCTATATGCATACTTTATGGGTGTATGGGCCAAGTGGGAGAATGTTAGAATAGTTAATATTCTCTAGTGTCCCACAAACCATGACACCAAACACAATGTATTTGTCAGTTAGTGGAAATTATGAGAGTAATTAGTGGGATGTGAAAACTTTTTGGCATTATTTAACAGAAGGAGGCCTATAAATAGACGATGAGAGTTTCATGAGTCATAACCTTCCACATAATTTGTGCCTTTATTCATCGAGAGACAGTTGAAGACAATTGTTGTAAGGGTGATCCTTCTCTCAAGTTTAACATATAATGACAACAATGGATTCAAGGACGAATTAATTGTTTTGTGAAATCATGATACTTTAAGATCCTACTAATGTACAAATTTTATGTAACAGTTGGTACTTTCTTTTTTAGTTGAAACGAGACAAAGACTAGTTACCGTGAAGATATGCTTTTTTTATTGTTTTTTTAAGCAATTTTTGTTTTGCTTTGGTAGGAGGCGAGCCTGAGGCTGCGGCATATAACGTTACTACTCTTTCTGAATTCAAATTGGTAGGGTATATTGACTTCAGCTGTCCATCGGTCCACGCAAAAGCTAGTTGATTTCAGCCGACGGATTAAATTCAGAATGATTTCAAAAGCTAGTTGTACTTGGGCTGGGCCTAGGTTTGGTGTTTGGGCCTTTTGATGACTAGGAGGATTTCTGATTCGCAGAACTTGGGATCGTTGATCTTTTCTTTAAATAAAGATTGAGATGAGTCGATGTCAATCAATGGTGTAAAAAAACTTCCTGATTTTGAATTTCAAAAACAAGTGAGAGGTTTTTGATTCATTTTAGGGCCGTGTGGCAACCTCAATCCGAGCGCAAGTGTGATGTGTCTAGAAAGGCGTGATCGTAAATGGATTTCACTATCATTTTTATCGTCTCTTTTTCATGATCTATAAGATATGCTTGCGGCTTCAACCACAATATCAAGGAAGGGAACAAGTGTGCAAATTTTTAACCTTGAGTATCAATTTTATCTTGTTTTTCCTGACGTATAAAATAAGACTGCAGCTTCAACCACAACTACACTCTTAAAGAAGGAAACAATTGTGCATTTTCATCGCTCGCCCCATATGACGAGAGAGCTCTATCTCATGAGGGGGTGGGATATAGTTTTCATAATTTCAGCGGCAAATAATAGAAGTTACTAGTAAATGGTTGGCTCCATATACGTGTTCTTATCAGGATTCGGATAATTTCGGATAATTTCACTGGAGAAATATATATATATATATATATATTTTCCCCTCTCCTTCCCCTTGGTATAACAAGGTTATATTGTCTCTCTCACCTGTCTTACAACATTACTAAGCTAGTTGTTTCAGCATCCACAGCAATGGATCAATTCTTAGCAGTACAAAATGATTGTGGTAATACTGCACAACTAGAAAATTTGTACTTAATTAATAGAAGGATGTGGTTAAAATTCATAATAAAAGGGAAAGTGGAAGCAAAAACGGAAGTGGGAAACGATACAGAAAACAGAAGTGTGAAATGTAACCGAAAATATTTATGGAAAATGAAAAATGCTAGATAATATAAAATTAAATAGGATACATATAAAAAAAATTATTATAGATCCTAAAAAAGCAATGTAAAATGTTTAGAATACTTTTATGATGATGTAAAATAGTAATATTACACAATATTTATAGAATTTTACTAAAAAATTCATACATAATTGTTAAAATAAGATTTGAGAGTATGAAAAATATTAAAACTTATGAAAAACGAGTTTATAGGAAATTTTCATAATATTTTTCAAGAGTTTCTGACAAGTTTATTTAGATTAGACAAAAGTTTCTAAAACGTCGCGAAATCATTTCCTAGAAGTATTTTTTTTTTTAAATTTTAAGAGAGTTTTTGTCTACATTCCAAAAGCAAGGTTTCGAGGAAGCTAGTTTCTCTTCTTGAAGAGAGTTTCCTGGTAACTATGGATTAAATAAAAACGTTTTACTTAAAAAAAAATACTCATTATAATGACTCTTAATTACAAAAATTTCCTTATCATATCATTATAGGATTTTGTTTATAAAATTTATGGATGAATAGTATTTTTCTAATTATAGACCTATTTTTGCTTGAGAATTCAGAATTATAAGTAATTTGCAATATTGCAAGTCTTGACATTTAACATAGGAGAAACAAAAAAAAGGAAAAATAGGTTCAGAAAAAAATATCAACAAAAATGCATGAAAGTTATTTTATTTTATTTACTTTTTTGTTTCATGTTTGGTTTACCTACACTCACGGTTGAGCTCAACATTTTTATTATAGAGACAATCCTCAAAACTAAGTCACACAATTCTTCTAATTAGACGAACTGTTCTCTAATCCTTGAATTGGTGAATTGAGAGCTAATTTTTATCAAATACCCGAACACAAACACAGACATGCCGGCAGGGCATTTTAAAAAAATAAATGACACGATATGACAGACACAGACATGCCAACAGGGTATTTTAAAAAAATACGTGACACAATATGACAGGACCATCATAAAAATATATAGTTTATATGTTGTTATATGTCCTATATACGAATATTTTGTGTGAAGAGAATGGAAAAATTGTATGATAGCATTAATTAAAATTAAAATCATGAATTTCAAAAGCTTAAACATCAAATTAGGTACAAATACACATTTTAATTTTACAATTGGATTTCAAGTTTTTATTAAATTTTTAACATGTTTTATATGTGTTTAAGCAATGGACACGTATATCCTTCAAGTATCCAATACTAAAAAAATTTAAAAATAATAAGAAATATTTGAACATGTGTTCGACGAGTGTCGTGCCCAACAAAGTGTCGAACATGATTAATATGACACATTCATAGAATTGTCTGTGCTTCTTAAATGTACTTCATATATAACATGAGAATTTTATGCATTTATAGGGTAAAATTGAATTAGTAAACAAATTTTAGGACACTTATTCCATACCAATACTCATACCCTTACACAAGTGTCAGAGTCTAAGTATTGAGCATTTGGCAAGGGTGCTTCATACAGACTATACAGTTTAGAGGAGACGTAACATATTTTAAATTTAACACCATGAAATGCAAGAGCATGTATATTTGGTTTTGTCGTGTAGAGCTTTTGACACTCAAGCATTGTACTCATAGAGAGTATCCCATGATTCATAGTAATTGATTATTTTGTATGTGTACTTGTGTATACTTATGGTGTATGCATGTCTGGTCCCAAAAATGCATTTACTTGGGTGCAAATTTACAGAGTACTGAAATTTATCAGATTTTGATTTGTGAATTTCTAAAATTTTAATGTATGCTCCTCTGTTCATGTATTGTTTTTGCCAAGTTATGTACCAATGGAGGTTACCCTTTTTTTCAGAAAATTATTGAAAGTGTCTGACTGTAAATCAAGAGGTTCAAGTGCATTCCTGGTTGAAACTAGAAGGGAAATTCTAGAGTACGTTTGTGGTTTTCCTGATACTCGTACAGTGAATGGTATCCAAGATCAGTCCAAGTAATAAGTAGGTGGTAATAAGATCAGTACCGATAGAAAATAACTTTTTTTTTTGTCTGATGTTTTGCAAAATCACTTTTTGCTAGAATTGAGATGAAAAAATTATTTACCATTGAAATTGATCTGCTTACCACTTTAATTGATCTTAGTTTCCACAGTTATAGTTCCTAAAACAGAATGTGGAGTTATTATGGCTTGAAATTTTGCACCATTTGGATCTGGCTTCCCATGCCTAACTAGGTTCTACCGTTAGGATATTGTCATTTTCCATGAAATGATGCTTCAGTTGGAAGTATTGTATCTCAGCATATACATTCAGATAAGCTTTGAAGCCTACCCTTTGACCCTTAACCTCCATGTAAATTGAAGCATTGACTATACTGCTGTGAGTTCTGTTGCACCAAATCCTAACCATTCTTTTTCTTCGTTTTTCTTTTTATTCGTCTTTTCGGTTTTGATAAATGTTGGATTTGCATCACAGCACCCTTGATTAGTTTGATGGTACTATATGAAAGAGCTTGGCTACGTACACCCCGGCCCCTTCAATGAATTTTTTTTTTTTTTTTTTACGAAATCCAAGTGTAGTTTGAAAACTTGTTTACCAACTCAGATTGTTTTCAATTTATTTAATAAACCGGTGTAGTTTTTTAAAGTTGTGTTTTGAAAATACGATATGAACTTGACTTTCAAGACTCTGAACTTAAAGTCATGTTTTGTGGCTAAAACTTCAAGCTCAAAGTCGGATTTACATGGGTTTGATGATTTATGAATTGAAAGTCACTTGAGTTAGTTTTCAACCACTCGAGTTTTGGCCAAAAAAAAAAAGAAGGAAATAACTCCTTCAATGTTTCCCTACCAACATGTCAGACCACTTCGTTACATAAAAAAAAAATCACTTATATTCAGTTTTTCAGTTAAGAAAGTAAGTAGTTAGGCTTAAAATGAAAACACAATTCCATGTCACAAGCAAACCACATGCTAAAAATAAATGATTTTTAGAAGGGAAATATACTGCTTCATGACTCTATGATGCATTGAATTCGCTGTGTTCTTAATAAAACTCAACTCGATCATCAAAGACTATCCAACCGTTCAACTACTTTGGATCGCCTGCGTGAATATTTTTTTTCTTTTTCGATCAAACTATTTGGTTAATTAGGTGCAATGCAGAATTTTTCAGACTGATCTTCCTTGACCCCAAACTGCAACTACAGATTCAATATCTCATAAATGTCCATTTCTTGAAATCTGGAAATGCAACAAGTATAACTTGATTCATCAACCAGTAATTCTTTTGCAGGAAAAAAAGAATAAAAAAGAACTTTGAAATCTGAAGTCATATGGATGAATTATTAATCTGGTAAAAGAACAACAAATAGATTCCTCCATCCTCCATTCCCTCTGTACACAACACATACATTAACAAAAATCATACTCTGAGATCATATAATTTTCAGGGTGAATCAGATGTGCGAATCAAATGTTAGCATGCTTTGGCAGTGACTTGGAGTTCCTAGTTTCATTTGTACCTATAAAAACACAAAACAAGTTCATGTCGTAAGAAATAGACACTGTGGAATCAGAACGAACATGAATATTGTTGGAATAACAAGTTTTTTTTTTTTATATTTCACATGAGCAAAGCCTAGAATGCAAGTCAGTTGGTAATATGATCGGTGAACTGTTAAATCAAACTTAATATATAAATAGTTTGACCATTGGGACAAAGGTACATTAAAATTGCCTTCCACAACCTAAAAAATATCAGTGGTGGATTTCACAGAATGCAATGTAGCATCAGGAAGTCGATCTCAAGCCATTTTCACTAGTACAAGCTCCGAATTTCTAACTAGCTGACAGTCAAGAATACAAAAATTTGGAACAAAATGTCAAGCTTTCTTCTTTGGAACCCCTTGTTTAAGCTTTATTTTGAACAAGGAAAATAATTTAAGCGCTAAAAGGAAGAAACACCGGTCTAAAAGGATATTTTGGGGTTGAAGAGTCTTCTGCAAGAAGATCCCGTCGTTGCTCATTGTATATCTCAACCATGTGAACATGATGAATGTCATATTTTATAATGTTCCTCCTTCCATTAGACAGCTCAAAGAGATCATTGAGAGCTAGATAATTGATTCCCAGTTCCCTAGCTAGTTGATCCACCTGAAGGACCACACTGTCACAGAGAGAAAAAAAAAAAAAAAAAAAAGCAGTGAGAAACTATTGGTTTACATATTCAAATCTACATTTGGTTTGCATGTAAATAAATAGATAACAATAACATATTGACAATCAACATTAAATTAATCCATGAAGGGAATACAACTAAAATCTGTCCAGCTGAGGTCAAATCAGATACGAACCTTATCATAGTATGTGTTTTTCCAGATCCAGTTGACCATAAGAAAAAATGCGGACATTGTAACCATCCATCACAGACCTAATTAATGGTTCAGTGTCCTTAAATACCTCCTCTGCAAAAACAAAAACACAAACAAAATAGAAAGAAAAACATATGATTATTATGCAAAAACTTATAAATTCACAAAAATTGAAAATAATAGTGCTAGGACTATAGTTTTTATTTGCCTATTTTGTGTGTTGTATTAATTGAGATTTTCTTTAATTTCTTGAATTGTGTGAGGCTTGAGTGAAATTGAGTGAAAAGAGAACTCTTGTAATTAGTCTAGATTTAGGTAGTTTGTCTGGGTTCGAAAGCTGTGAACGAAACTTCCTCAGCAAGAGTGTTGCTGCTGCTCAGTGAAGCTTCCCTAGCAAGTTGGCTCATTTTTCTCTAGATAAGTCGAGGCAGATTACCCTGCTGGTAGGCTCCCTTAGACCGCACACCGACGTGCTTCTTCAAGGAAACATAGACCCAAACCAGTGGGCATCGCTGGTAGGCGCCCTTGGCCGCTCACTGGCCCCGGCAGGGCATTGAGATTTTGAAGTTCCTCCAGAGAGCCTCGCTTGTTGCTAGGAGCCTAGAGACCTCGCTACCAGCGCCCTCAAAATTCCCAGCTCTAGAGGAAACCAGAGCGCCCCGCTGGTAGGCTCGCTTGAGGGCGAATGGCGCGCTAAGTCGGTTCTGCTAAGATTTGCTTTTTTAGACTTTGAAATGTGTGCCAAATTGCCGCCAATCAACTGAAGGCCGTCATAGGACTCCGTGAAAGTCTTCCTAACAGCTTTCTTACCATTTAAGGAAGGATTTCTCAATATAAGCAAGCTCCAAACCATCTCACCTACACTAAGTGAATCAAGATCTATCATCTATGAAGTGTATGTGAGTATTTGAGTATTGCTCCATCTAATATAGTGTTCTTAAAAGCTTGAGAGATTTTTCTAACATATCTTTATCAATCTTATTGAAGAGAATAGAATGGCTTGTGGTGATTTAAGTCGCTAGAACTTGGAGCTTCATCGTAAATTCGGTGGAGAATTAAGTGCTGGAATAAGTTTGTGGATTCGGATGGTGTATGAGTTGCAAGTTTCATTCCTAGTTGTAAATTCAACGGTGTGAAAGACTTGTAAGACATTCTTGTACTTTGTTTTGCATATAGTGCTTGGTTGGAGCTGGATGAGGTCCTGTAATTCGTTTTCGTATGGGTTTCCACGTTAAAAATCTTGTGTGTCTCTCGTGTGTGATTGTTTATTCTTTGTTCATGGCATGTGTGTGATTGTCCATCATTAACATAGATTTTAAAAAAATGATTAAGGACCTATTCACCCCCTCTAGGTCCATTGCAAGACAAATAATCCATATATTACAAAGGCACACTTGTTTTGTCAAATAGAATCTGTGTACTACGTACCTTGAGTAGCAGTTGGTCCAAACACATGGTTGAATTGAAAACCTTTTCTCCAGTCTTTTTGGGGTTCCAACGGGTCTAGAACCACTGATGAACCGTCTTTTCCAATGAAATCTATCACATTTCTTGCTTCATCACGGTCTAATTCTGGAATAAACTCAAATATTCCCTGACGAAATTTTCAACCAGGATAGGGTAAATATACTTGGTTGTTATACTTCATTTAACCTCTCAAAGAAAGAAAATGAGCAAGATCAACACATTCATCAAAACTGGAGGCTTTCATAATTCAGGAGTTAACCAACCATTTAAATCTTGAAGCATGTTATATGGGTTCCTGTTCTCTTTCACAACCCTATGATACCCAAGAGCAGCAGTAGACATCTCCTGTACCTGACTCCCTGAATTCATGCAAAATTATGGTCTGAGGATGCATACCTTTCTTCTGAGTTACATAATGTAAGACCACATATGCCCTGTGTCGGACATAACACCTAAAAATTGCAAGACACTTGCCAACAAATTGGGTCCTAGATAGTCATAATTGATGTTATTGGGGAGGAGCTGAAGAAGAAGAAGAAAAATAGAAGGAAAAAAGGATCTATAGTTAATATTCCGTGTCATGTTTTCAATTGGAAGAAAAAATAGAAGGAAAAATAAGATCTAGGCTGGTATCTATCTAGGAAGCACGAACATTCTGTTAGAGAAGCTATACCCGTGTCATACACTGATATGTGTGGGACACTCGCGGATATGTGTTGGACACTCTATTTTACATATCCGATTATTTATTTATTCATTTTTAATCGGATACTTCACGGGCGCGGCTTGGACACGAGTGTTCCATTTTGGACACTTTAGCAACATGGTAAAGGCTCAACTATGAATTTTAAAACTAATTATTGGATCGAGAAAGAAGAAGAAGAAGAAGCATGCTATTAATATTGGTGATTAGTTTGTTTGGTGTGTTCTTTATGAAATCTATATTGTATGATGATAGATAGTTGATGAAGTGTAATGATATTTTAATATTTTTGGTATTTTATGAGTTTGTAGTATTCTATATTGATAGAACAAATTTTTTGTTGTTAATATATTTGTTTATTTTATCATTTTTGATGGAATGTAATTGACTAATTGTGAATAATTTGTTACCGATTAAGTAGTGAAATATGTTATTTTTTTATTTTAATTGGTGTTACTTTGTATATTTTTCACTTCTTTTGTAAAATACTTATATATACATATACACTGTTAAATACTGATATATCCTTATATATAAACACAGTTATAAATACAAAATGATCCTTATTGCTTACCTTCAAAAGAACTGAGCATCTTGAGGTAACTGAATATTTAGACTCTGACTTTGCTGGCTCCGATAGCAGGAAATACACTTCTAGTAATGTATTTCTGCTTGCTGGTGGAGCCATTTCATGGAAAAGTATAAAGCAAACTATTATAGCTTCATCTACGATGCAGGTTGAATTTGTGGTGTGTTTTGAAGCCACAGTGCATGGCTTATAGGTGAGGAATTTTATCTCAAGACTTGGGGTTGTCAACTTTATAGCCAAACCACTGAGAATTTATTGTGATTACTCTTTTGCAGTTTTTTTCTCTAGGAATAATAGGTATTCTAAAGGTGCCAACCACATGGAGCTTAAATACCTTGAGTGTCAAGGAGGAAGTTTAGAAACAAACAGTGTCCATAGAACACATCAAAATTGCATCTATGATTGCCGATCCCTTGAGGAAGGGATTGACAGCAAAGCATTTTGAAGGGCATATTGACAGTCTGGGTCTTATGTCTGCACTTATCATGTGAGCATGTTAATGAGCTAGGTGACGTTTTGTATGTTTTCCTTTGAACATACTTGAATATCTATTAAGTTTGTTTTTGTTTTCTTGTCTTCCACTTATATGCACATGCATGGAATGGTTTGGATAAATGATGACAAGAAAATATCAGCAATAGACATGTATGTGAACCCCAAGGCATTCTGGTATTAGCGTTAATAGTAATCCTTAAGCAAGATCATGTCAACTGATGCTACAAGTGTTGTGGTACATGGAAGGAATTTTGTTGATTGTATGACAAATGACCACCATAACTCGCATTGGTAACTGATTTAACATTGATATAATGGACTTCATATGAATTATATTAGGGCTCCGTTTGATTTGACGTAAAATGTTTTTCAAACAAATATTTTACTCGTGTTTGATTGACCTTAATTGGTGTAAAATATTTTTATATGTAAAATATTTTCAACAATTAACGTAAAATGACTTCCTAGTTTAAAATCGGTAAGTCATTTTTCAAGGATTGCTCACGTTGACGCCAAGTCCAATGTCGAGCTCGAAATGCTCATTGACCTGAGTCTGCTTTTGGATTAACATGATCTTTATGACCTCAACCTTGAAGGTGGAACCCAAGAGAGTATCCAACTATCAATGATCTGATGCTCCTTGATATTGTGCCCATGGAGGTAAGATTTGCTCCTAACTTCTGATCTTTTCTTCCATGATCAGGTAGTTGAGTATGCTGCACTGGTCCCGCTTCTTTTATTTATCAATATATTTTTAACTAGCAGCCAAACAATTAAAGATAAGTTTTTGGTAATTATTTCCCACAAAATAAATTTACTTAAAAAAATATTTTTTAATATAAAATATTTTACGTCAAATCAAATAGAGCCAAGATTTGGAATGTTTTCCCAAACATAACGTGCATGTTTATGGTTTTTCTATTGTCAAATCATAAGAGTTATTTTTCATAGTATAGAATTCTATATGCATACTTTATGGGTGTATGGGCCAAGTGAAAGAATGTTAGAATATTTAATATTCTCTAGTGTCCCACACACCACGACACCAAACACAATGTACTTGTGAGTTAGTGGAAATTATGAGAGTAATTAGTGGGATGTGAAAACCTTTTGGCATTATTTAATAGAAGGAGGCCTATAAATAGACGTTGAGAGTTTCATGAGTCATAACCTTCGACATAATTTGTGCCTTTATTCATCGAGAGACAGTTGGAGACAATTGTTGTAAGGGTGATCCTTCTCTCAAGTTTAACATATGATGACAACAATGGATTCAAGTACGAATTAGTTGTTTTGTGAAATCATGATACTTTAAGATCCTACTAATGTACAAATTTTATGTAACAGTTGGTACTTTCTTTTTTAGTTGAAATGAGACAAAGACTAGTTACCGTGAAGATATGCTTTTTTTAATTGTTATTTTAAGCAATTTTTTGTTTTGCTTTGGTAGGAGGCGAACCTGAGGCTGCGGCATGTAACGTTACTACTCTTTCTGAATTCAAATTGGTAGGGTCTATTGACTTCAGCTGTCCGTCGGTCCACGCAAGCCGATTTCAGCCGACGGATTAAATTCAGAATGATTTCAAAAACTAGTTGTACTTGGGCTGGGGCCTAGGTTTGGTGTTTGGGCCTTTTGATGACTAGGAGGATTTCAGATTCGCAGAACTTGGGATCGCTGATCTTTTCTTTAAATAAAGATTGAGATGAGTCGATGTCAATCAATGGTGTAAAAAAACTTCCTGATTTTGAATTTCAAAAACAAGTGAGAGGTTTTTCATTCATTTTAGGGCCGTGTGGCAACCTCAATCCGAGCGGAAGTGTGATGTGTCTAGAAAGGCGTGATCGTAAATGGATTTCACTATCATTTTTATCGTCTCTTTTTCATGATCTATAAGATATGCTCGCGGCTTCAACCACAATATCAAAGAAGGGAACAAGTGTGCAAATTTTTAACCTTGAGTATCAATTTTGTCTTGTTTTTCCTGATGTATAAGACTGCAGCTTCAACCACAACTACACTCTTAAAGAAAGAAACAATTGTGTATTTTCATCGCTCGCCCCATATGACGAGAGAGCTCTATCTCATGAGGGGGTGGGATATAGTTTTCATAATTTCAGCGGCAAATAATAGTAGTTACTAGTAAATGTTTGGCTCCATATACGTGTTCTCATCAGGATTCCGATAATTTCGGATAATTTCAGTGGAGAAATATATATATATATATTTTCCCCTCTCCTTCCCCTTGGTATACCAAGGTTATATTGTCTCTCTCACCTGTCTTACAACATTACTAAGCTAGTCGTTTCAGCATCCACAACAATGGATCAATTCTTAGCAGTACAAAATGATTGTGGTAATACTACACAACTAGAAAATTTGTTCTTAATTAATAGAAGGATGTGGTTAAAATTCATAATAAAAGGGAAAGTGGAAGCAAAAGCGGAAGCGAGAAACGATACAGAAAACAGGAGTGTGAAACGTAGCCGAAAGTATTTATGGGAAATGAAAAATGCTAGATAATAGAAAATTAAATAGGATACATATAAAAAAAATTATTATAGATCCTAAAAAAGCAATGTAAAATGTTTAGAATACTTTTATGATGATGTAAAATAGTAATTGTACACAATATTTATAGAATTTTACTAAAAAATTCATACATAATTGTTAAAATAAGATTTGAGAGTATGAAAAATATTAAAACTTATGAAAAACGAGTTTATAGAAAATTTTCATAATATTTTCAAGAATTTCTCACAAGTTTATTTAGATTAGGCAAAAGTTTCTAAAACGTCGCGAAATCATTTCCTAGAAGTTTTTTTTTTAAAATTTTAAGAGAGTTTTTGTCTACATTCCAAAAGCAAGGTTTTGAGGAAGCTAGTTTCTTTTCTTGAAGAGAGTTTCCTGGTAACTATGGATTAAATAAAAGCGTTTTACTTTAAAAAAAATACTCATTATAATGACTCTTAATTACAAAAATTTCCTTATCATATCATTATAGGATTTTGTTTATAAAATTTATGGATGAATAGTATTTTTCTAATTACAGACCTATTTTTGCTTGAGAATTCAGAATTATAAGTAATTTGCAATATTGCAAGTCTTGACATTTAACATAAGAGAAACAAAAAAAAGGAAAAAAAAAAGTTCAGAAAAAAATATCAACAAAAATGCATGAAAGTTATTTTATTTTATTTACTTTTTTGTTTTATTTTTGGTTTACATACACTCACGGTTGAGCTCAACATTTTTATTATAGAGACAGTCCTCAAAACTAAGTCACACAATTCTTCTCATTAGACGAACTATTCTCTAATCCTTGAATTGGTGAATTGAGAGCTAATTTTTATCAAATACCCAAACTCAAATGATCAAATTCTCAAATTTAAATGGTTAAATACTTGAATTCTAATATGAACTAATAATTGATTGCCCTGTGTGTATTATTATGGTATTAAAACATATAATAATACATATCTATTAAAATTTTGCATAAAAACTTTTGTAATTTAATAAAGAAATAACTATTTTTTTTCTTTTATTTGTTCTAAATATTACAAATTTAGGTATTTTTAAAGAAATTGATGCATACAAAACTAAAAGTTACGAAAATAACACGTATATAATTATGCATTGTATATACATGTTGTAGAGATACTCCCACTCTTGCCATACTTTTACGAATGACGCTATTGCACTCTTTGGCTTCCACACTCGCACCTGCATTACGAACTGATGACATGGCCTCAAAGAGAGTAGTTATATTTTCTCATACGCAATGTTTGGCTCTTGAATTTGATGAGAAAATATAAAAATAAAGGAAAATAAAATTATTGGTATGTTTTTTTAGGGAGAAGTACTATTCATAGCTGCAGTGGATGTGAGTTACTCTCCACCTAATGTGTGCCACATCAAGTGCTGGTGAGACCCACCTGATGTGGCACACATCAGGTGGTGGCTGACCTATAATCGCAGCTGTAGGTAGCATTTTACTTTTTCGAGTATCAAAATTTTTGTTGTTTATGTGAAACCAAACGAAAAATTTTTTTTTTTTTAGGAAAATACATGTTTATGCTCTTCTCATTTTCCTAACCCAATAAAAAAATAATTTATTTTACATCCTTTTATTTTGCTATTGTATTCCTTTTCTTTTCTTTTACTTCTACAAATTTGATATCTAAACATAATATAAGTGAGTACCTAAGAACCATAATTAATAAAATATGGAACGACAAAAGAACAGTACATAATACGTGTTACATATGGATTTAATACAATTTTCTTAAAAAATATGGCAAAAAAATTGGCATAAAAATATTATAACGCCAAAAACATAAATATCTAATTTTACGGGTGTGGGGGAATAGCCCGCGGCCCAACCAAACAGGTGAGGCCTAATTTACACGAATTAAAGTTGGGTTGCTTGGCGGCCCAAATCAGAGTTAAGGGACAGCTCGGCCCACTCCGCCGACCTCCTTCCCGCCATGACCCAAACCGCAAATAGCGAGCTCAAACCGCTAGCGATCTTCAAGCACTAAATGCAGAGTTGACTCGCATTAAATGCACGAGCGGCTTCCCACGCGACGTTGACGTGCACGTCCGGTCAATCGAAATCCCCAGCGACGGTGAGTCAGGCCCTGCAAGTGGTCAAGCAGCGTCAATGATGATGCCTACCCAGCAGGCCATGAGAGCCTGCTGGTAGGCCAAGGCCAAACACACTCCATCAATCACGCTATAAATACCCAAGACGTCGAGAGCCAAGCATGAACAACTAACTCCAAGCATTCACAGCTCTTATTCATTTCAACTCTCGATTAAGCTTGCTAACTTAATCTTCGGAGTGTGATCGGCCTACCAAGGGTCGACCCATTCTAACATTCTTCTCTTGCAAAGAGTTTGGACTCATTTACGTAGACTTGAGAGTTCGGCCCAGCCTTCTCGAAAAATCCCACTTACAATGGGTATTATACAAATATTAATTAAAAAATATGGCAAAATCTACAAGCTCTTTCTTCTGATACTTGTCAATAACAAGTAATTTTTGTCTCATATATATATATATATATATATATCAATATAACTAGCATTTTTATTTAATATATGTTATTTTTTTAAAATATATTATGTTGTACAGAAAACAACCCAAGAGGGGGGGTGGTGAATTGAGTTTTTAAAATTTTAAAATAACTTATTACAATAATATATAACTAAAATAAGCAAGCTTTAAACCAGAATGAGAAAGCTCAATTAGACAATGAGTAAAAATCTTATCAAACTGACAAGAGAATGCTCA
>CM065395.1:32740000-32835000 GCA_033060915.1 Euryodendron excelsum
AAATTTCTTTCGGCTTTTAGGCTGAGTTTGAGCTGAGTTTTCGGGTCGGGTTCGATTAGTGAGGGCAAACCTATCCAAGTGGGCAGGCTTTTGGCAAATCAGGCTTTTTTCAAGTTCAGATCGCTCATGAACCTCGAGCAAAACTTACATATCTATTGTCATACGGTTAATCATATTAGGAGAAAAATAATACTAATTTATATCTACACTTGTATATAATACAGATATAAACCTCTTTTCGAAATCTTATCCAGAAAGGTAAAGCTCCTCTCAAATCTCAATCAGAAGGGTGTATCAGTGACAAAACAAGAAAATTTTGAATTTTTTATTGATCAGCAATTTTATTTTCACTCCAATTTAAAGTAGATTGAATGGTCTAAATATTGAGTCTCATGTAGAACATTGCTGTCTCATTGCTAAATTGCTTCGATTCACCATCACGATTCTCTTTAGCCATCATTTCTTGCTTCTTTTTTTTCTTTTTTGTCAAATTATGGCAAATTCTATATCTTCTTTATTTTTAAAAGTGCCTTTATCAATTGGGAATGACGATGGTACCATGTAGTGGTTTTTGGGTTCTGCTGCCATGCAAACCTCAATCACAGATAATAAAAAAAAAAATGAAGTAAATTTGACTATTAAATAGCATTCAATATATTTACTTTTTGGTCAAATCTTATAGTAATTGTAGCCACATACTTACCCAAAAAAAAGAGAAAAGAAGAAACCGTAGCCACATTTTGTAGAACTAAGATTGGTGCAAGTGGTAAGTAATTTTCCACTTTTATTTCCTAGAACCAACTTATATCCGGTACTAATTTTGCAAAGATGACCCATCCAAATAGTCAGATTTTTCCTTATTTTTTTTATCCATCATTTGAGATTTTGCAAGGTGTTGGTACCCAAAACAGTTATTGGGTACGGGGAAAGGAAAAAAATCCTTATCACAACAGTGATAAGTAATCTTTTACCTCATGACATTAATGTCTTGCCAGTGTAGTTCCTCAATTGCCCTTGAGAAATCTGTAAATTTAAGAACCTTCAAATTTCTTTCTTCAAAGTGAAAAAAGAAAACCTTTCAATTTCCCCCCTCAAGAAAGAGATTGACTGCCTCCCACCTTTCTTTCTTGAATTCTACTTTGGAGACTGGCTTTCACAACACACCAACCTAGACCACCCGCTTGATTTGAACCCAACTTCCCTAGAGGTAAGGCTGAATTGCTGTGCTTGTGATCATGATATATGCATCTCATGCCAAGCCCAAGCCCAAGCCCCAACCAAGGAAATTTGTGCTTTCAATCAAGCCCAACTTGGACCCAGTTCAGTCCAAGTCATTTGGCATCTCATGTAAAATTATATGTAGTTGTAATATGTTCATTTTCAATGTCTTGCACTCTACATTATGCCCACTTTACCAGATGAAGTTGGCATCTAGACTCCAAAAATCCTCGGGAAAGGCATGGAAGGGAATTTACCATCAAGATGAAATGGCACTATTCTCGGGACAATATGTTATATTGCAATTTAACTTAAATTACGACTCTTGATAGAGCAGCATGGCGAAACAAGATCCATGTAGCTAACCCAAAGTAGGTGGGACTAGCTAAGTTAAGCTGAGTTGAGTATGAAATGATACCATAGAAACACTAAACTTGAATGCCTTTTTATGCCATAATTTTGCGTATTAATTCACGTTTGTTTGTTAATAGTTGTAATTTTACTAATTAACATGCTTTGCAAATTTCACTATTTTCTCAAATGTATTTCTCTTTCATTTTGAAGCATGGACCAAATTCTTGCAAGGTACAAGGGTCCTGATTCTTCAAAACTTCCTTCAATTGAGAAAGCAGAAGAGGTAAATCTGTTTTCTATCTTGTAAATATCTAAGTGTTGATTAAGAGAGAGTATTATGGAAGTATTCTTCAGAAACCAGACTGGATATGAATTGGGGTGAGGCCCCAAGGGCACAGGTCAGCTCAAATTTGATAGCTGGTTCAACCTCTGCCAACCCATGACGAACAAAAATCAAATCATTCAGCCTGCGGCTAACAGCTAGTTATTGTTCATGCACTCTTGTGGTACCAAACGGCTCCTTAATTGTTGTTGCAGGCACTGCTTTTCTTGTATCTAGCATAACCATCTTCATTTCCATGCATGATATTTATTTGTTTATCTATAAATAGCCTTTTTATGTTTATGATCCTGAACATGTTAATAGGGAGTCCATAGCTTTCCCATTTTCAGGAATTTTGCCCGAATTTAGGTAATAAGTTTTTACATTGTAGTTGTTGAGAAGGTAAATAATCAAGTTATCTGGCCCTCTTTAATAGCTTAAGTTTTTAAATGAGATGGTGGTTAATAATTCATTATGTGTGAATCTCACTGCCTATGTGATAACTATAATACTTACGTGTGTTTAGTCTACTTATGGTCGAAGTGTTATAGATATGTTAAGAATATAAATAATTAAGTTAACTCTCTTTCCAATTGCATAAACTTTTATATGAGATGACAATCAACAAATTTAACAGTATTGAAAAACCAACTGGGCATTGTGAGGTCTGCAGTTAATATCCATTGAGTTTAAGTGAGACCTCTCATACGGTATTATCTTGTATATTTTGAAGCTTGAAAAGCAGCTTGAGCTGAATGCTTTAAGAGATGAAGTTGCAAAACTGAGAAGGGGTTATAGGTAAGTCTTCTTACTAGCAGAGCTCCTCTCATGTAAATCCTCTTCATATAAAGTGCATTTGCATGTTCAGAAAAAATAAAACTGTTCCATTTTGTTTTACATAGCATTTAGAAGGCAAATCATCATCCCCAAAAGGCTCGCCACAAGTGATGGAAAACAAAAATTAAAGGAAAACGTTATTGTTTTTCAAAAAAAAAAAAAGTTACACAAAATTTCACCAGAATGATATAATAGTAGTATTTTTTGTAATTAAGAATCACCATGATAAGTATTTTATTTTAAAGTGAAATCCTCTCATTCAACCACATCATTCTGTATATATGAGCTTTCTGATTGTATTGCATAATGCTTTCATAAATGGAGCACGAATTACCTTTAAAAATCCATCTTTTTCTACAAAACATAATGTATAGAATGTGCTAATTCATGCTGCAGCTAGGCACTTTCTTTTCATTGATTGATTTTTTTTCTTTCTTGTTTTGAAGACAGACGATGGGTAAGGATTTGGAAGGCTTGAGTTTCAAGGAACTGCAATTCTTGGAGCATCAATTGAATGAAGGGATATTGTCTGTTAAGGATAGGAAGGTACCCAAAAAAAAAAAAAAACCTCTCCCAACCTAGTTTCTTAACAAATCAATTAAGGGGGTTTTGGATGTGACTTTTTTTTAACACCTTATGGTTTAAACTTATGACTTTTTAAAATTGTGTTTGTTTCCACAATAAAAAAGTGACTTTTTAAAACTAATTTAAGTTTAAAAAAAGTGACTTTTTAGAACTAGTTTATATCTTATGACTTGGCTTATGGCTTATAAGTTGTCTTCAATATGTGAAGATTATGGCTGCAAAATCAGAATTTATATTTGAATCTCGTCTTGCAAGCCTTTGCACTCAGGTTTTTATGTTCATTTGAGAGAACTTCTCAAAAATCTTTTACCAGATAGATTTCCGCAAGGAATGACTAACCTAAGCTTCCCACATTTTAAATTTTTCTATCCAAATTCCCAGAAAGAAAATGCAACATCAGTTAAAAACCCTATTCAGCTTCATTTTAATTTGAACATTCACACTAAATTTAAATTGGTTATATAATTTGCATATGCAGTATCCATGATCAAAAAAGGGTTTAATATATTTTGAAAAAATGTTTTGCGCTTTCAGGAGCAAGCACTGTTGGAGCAGCTTGAGAAATCAAGATTGAAGGTAAACCCATAGTGAATTTCTATGCACCATACGCTGATGCATTAAACTAACTTGATCACACTTCAGCACATAATTGCATAATTTTTTTTTTCCATTTTAACCCCTTTTTTTAGCATTTTAAAAACATTAAGCCAGAAATTTCGGCTTGCAAAATCACTCTCTAATGGAATCAATCCAAAAATTCTGCATTGTAATGTAGTATAAATTATTTTTGTAGGAACAAAAGGCCATGCTAGAGAACGAAACTTTGCGTGGACAGGTAAAAAGCAAAAGTTTCACCCAACTACGAAATATCAACCGTTAGTTTTAATAATTATTACAGTGTTTCAAAATTTGAATTTTATTCTTGATTTTACGTAGATTGAGGAGCTTCGACGAAGCTCAATGCCTGATCATGAAATCCATTATGTTGGAAGGAAGCAATCTGCCCGAAGTTCAAACACAGTTTTTGATTGCCGCTTGGAGAAAGAAAAAGACTTCGAGACTTCATTGCACTTGAGGTATTTTCAGTCCTTTTTCTTCTTCTTCTTGTTCTTTTTCTTGATGAACCTCACATATCACTTTGTGGGATTTTTAAGTTTCCCCTAGCTCTTCGTTGAGCCTCATCTTTAACTATATTGCCTACAGGTTGTCAAGAGAAGTTTTCCAGAAGCAAAAAGCACCCAAGATCGAACCGGTATCTAATGATTCAGGGAGCCAAATGGCTTCACAGTAATATTTTCCTTGATGATCTTTTCCAGAGTGATGGAAATGAATTGTTTATCTTACTTTGAGCAGCATAATTTGGGTGTTTTGATGCCTAACAAAGTTGTTTATTAGCTGTATTAGGACATTTTTAATTTTTTTATGTGCTTTTGGTAAGCTAATGATGGATGGAACTTCCAAAGTCTAAGAAACAAAGTTAAAGAGACTACATATTCAACTTTTATAAGTTATTTTAAAAACCCAGAAGCTATATCTACTTTAGTATTTCAGGTATTCCTCGTATGTATATATATAGATATGTATGTATGTATGTACATATATTTGACTCTACCCTACACTCTTGGTTGTTGTTTTAGCACTAAACACTTTTTTACAAATAGAATGCATTGGCTCTGTGCTCTTTTGTGTGTATATATATGTGTATTTAGTCTCAAGTTATCTGTCCTATCTATTTTGTGCTTTTGTAATTAAATCTGTCTTAACAAAAGTAAATAATTTCTAAGAAGTGTTCTAGTTGTATCAAATGGCCAATCTGAGATTATCAAACTGTTGTTGCCAATATGAGAAACAAAAGAGGGAAAAGATACAAGAAACAAAAATGTGAAACATGGTCTAAAAATACTATGAAAAGTGAAAACAAAAAAACAGGGTGATATAAAATTAAATAAGATATTTAAAATAAAATTTATAAAGAACCTACAAGCTGACACTATTAAGTATTAGAATGTTTTCATGATTAATTAAAATACAAATTCTATATAACATTTATAGAAACTTACTAATATAATTATATAGTATTATTTTAAAAATTAATATTTGCCATGAAAAATACTAAAAATTATGATAAGCTTGTTTCTATGAGAAGTTGGGTGCCACCACCACTGCGGTAGTGGCACTCCTACACAGGCCATGAGGTCATAGGTTCAACTCAGTTTCTCTTAAAATTTTATAAGAATTTTATCTCCATTATGAAAGTGGGTATCCAGAAAACCGAGTTTCCCCTATGAGTTTCCTAAAAACTATGGATCAAACATCCACTGTAGCACACAATCTTCCAATCTGTAACTATATATATGTGAATACAACAAAGCTCCTGAATGCCTATTACAAAACAGTTTTGTCTAACTTAAATAAATTGTTGTGTCTTCTTTAATGCTTGTTTTTGCTTATCATTGCATCACCTCAGGCTTATAGAGGTGTGCCCAATTAAAGTCAAGTGTCCTCTTGAACAATAGATTATTCCTGTAATACTCATCTTGAATTTGCATACGTGCACTTTTTTATTTCATCCCTCAATAATTTTAATGTACTCTAATCTTGATTATCCGATGATTCGCGCAAATGACGAAGGGTTTAAATATTTGAATTTTCTTGCATTGTCACCTATTCTACATTTTTTAATCTTGTACGTCAACTGCCAATACAATAGTACCTCAGATACCATTTATTAGTGGATGAATTTGAATAAAAAAACGATAATTATATCGCCGTGTTTAGCCCCTATTAGATATGTTTTTCTTTTTTTTTTTCTTCTTTTCTTACAATACAAAAAAGAAGCAGCCAAAAAAAAAAAAATAACTTGTTTATATTTGTGTATGTGGAGATATATATAGATATATTTCTTTTTTAATATCACTTATTGTCTCACTATAAAATTTTTTGTTTTTAGCCATGGTATAACACTCTTAACTAAAAATTATTTTTTTGACGCCATAACACTGTCACTAAAAATAGAAAAAATGTCACAAATAGTATTTATTCCTCTTCACTTAGGCCGTCACAAATAATTCCTTGCAAGAAAAAAAAATTTGCATTAATGGAAAGTGCCGTAGCATAAGACCTATTTTTTGTAGTGCCCTTTTTTTTTATTGTATCTTTTAATTTTTTTTTCTAAAAAATTACTATATCCAATATATGATCTACATATCTCAATTATGGTTTTTTCACATAAAAAAAATTTGTGGTTTTTGCTTCAACCTCTAATCTTCCTATTGTAAGTCGAAATAAATGACAGATGTATTTGATGATTCTTAACCCCAAATATTTTTCACAAGTGTGGTTCAAAATAAAGCACAGATCAATTTTGGGTCCCACCAATTTCCCGCGCGATTAATATATAATTTTTCTTATTTCTTTATTTTTTAATTCTGTTCTCACTTGATAGTTATTAATCTCCATTACATTTTTTAATCTCTATTTTTAACCTTAAATTAAGGGAAATGCTGATACAAAGGAAGATGAAAAAAGGGCAGTGGTGTCTGCTTAGTGGTGGTGATACAGCACACGTGGCACACTTTAGCATCAAATCTTAGCCGTCAATGTTAGGCCACCTCTCTGATTAGTCGCAGCCCCAAAGCATGCCTTGTTTGGAACCGCCCAAAATGTTCATTATTATTAAATATTAAGGGGTTATCATTAGTTTTTTTTTTTCCACTATTTCCAGAAGGATTGGAACTTAGTGGCCTCGTATTCACATTATATTGCATTGACCCTTCATTGTCATTGTCAAGTAAATATTTTCAACCCCCACCTTGGAATGCTTTGCCACGCGCCCTTTTAAGAGGTGAAGCTTTGTAACTTCTCTATTACAATGTTTGCTCGTGCATCACAATAATAGGGACCTCCAAGAAATAAAAAGAAAAAAGAATAATAACAAACATTAATATTACAAATAATGTTAATTAAATTTGCAAGTTTAATGGCTTCATCTCTTCACAAAACACAGTCTCGACAATATTAGGTTGTGTATTTAGGTTATATTTGGTACAGAGTTGCGAATGATTTACGTACAAAATAAGGTAAAAGAATGCCTAATCTGTTTTGGTTGCAAGCTAACTACAAGAGAAGATGACAAATAAAATTATCATTTTTCTCCCAACTTCAAGCTTGGGCAAACCACCTTGTTGGTTTTCGATCTTTCTTTATTTTACAAACAAGTTTGAACAAGGTCTGTGGATGACATTGAGATTTGGCTGAAAGATCCGCCTTTATGGGTTATCCCTATTCTTCTCGCTGATATAAATGCTTCTTTATGATGATTCATATATATTCCTCGTTCAATCATAAAAATAAAAAAAAAAACAGCTAGTAGGAGCTCTCAAAACTCTCTCTATGTTATAGCCTGCAAAATGTGTATATTAATACATATATATATATAGTTGTATAGTTCTCCATCTGGGGTTAGTTGGGAATTATTGAGGTTGTGTAATTCCAAACTTCTACTAATTTCCTTCAATTGCTCTTAATTCTGAATTTAAAAATTAATAAAGTATTAATTAACTTCATTAAATGATGGCAGTGCACTTTCAGAATAGGAAATTACAATAAGACACTATCCTACTAATTCTCTATAAAAAATAAAAAAAATTCCCACACTCCAGGAATCATAAATAATGGGGCAAGATTTGCTCTCAACCAAAATTATTTACATCTTATTATTTATTAACTTTGATTGACCAATTCAAACATTACATAATTGCTTTGAAAAAGAATCTTTTGAAACAAATAATTTAATTTCTGTAATATAAAATTCATTTGCTAACCAAAGCTGCGTCCAGACACCCATTATCATGACCAACAGATTGTACCCAATATTTTGTTCTCTTTACAAGGAGCATTTATAAGTGGTATATGAAATAAACCACAGGCGACCACGGGACTGTCTTAAAACCACATAAGGTGATAATAATTTATAATTAATTTGTTGTGGTGCTGGATCCTCTTCAATTTACTTAAAAACACATTAATACATTAACCTAGAATCCATTACTCAAATGGTTGAAAAAACAATTCTACTACGTAGAGGTTACACATGCTATAATGTTCCAGATATATCTAATTTTTCTTAGACTAAGAACCATTTTATATGCAGATTACTAGTAATATTATATGTCTCTATATGCAAATTTCACTTTCATATGTACCTTACTTAAAATAAAATTTATGGACCACAATGTCCTCTCAGGCATCATTAAAATTTATTGTGAGATATGAATAATGTAACTTAGATAATATAATAAATATGTCAAAAAAATTGTCTTTTTTTTTATGGAAAAAAAAATGCATGTTGATTATAATGTCAAAAACATTGTCTTTAAAGGGCACAAAAATCCAACATCCCATCTATCTCTCTCATCAAATTATATTCCCTTAAGTTTCATATAATCAAAATTTTTGTTTATTGATTAACAATTACGACCTTAAATGACATATAACATGCATGTTGGTTTGATTTGCCCTCTTCACTAATATTGTATGGTGTGCGTATAAGTTCAATTGGTAGTATTTTAGGTTAAAGTTCTTTTTCTTCTTCAATTAAAGCTCCTCCTCCTCCTCCTCCTCCTCTTCCTCCTCCTCCTCCTCCACATAGTTGGCATTTTCCTGGGTTTTTATTTTTTGTTTTTCCATTCCTTCAAAGAAAGATACATGTGACTTTTTTTTTTTTTCAATGGTTTTTTAAGGTTTATTCTTAGATGTCAGGATGGGTATAATGCCCTTAATCCTTAGTTTCACTGAGAGGGTATTGATAATTAATTCATGCCCTATGTATACATCCTGACATCTAAGAATAAACCTTTAAAAATATATTAATATTATACAAAATCAAAAAAGTAAAAAGAGTATGGATGATATAGGCCGATCAATTTTAAACAGAAGACTAATTTAGGTTGGGGGGGAAACTAAATATTATGGCCACATAAATTTGGATGAAATTTTGAACAAAAATTTTAAAAGTTTTTTCTACAAAATAATGGATACGATAATAATGATAAATGTAGTTTTTCTGGTTCGATTGTGAAAATGCGATACAAGTGATTGAATAGAGGTGATAATAATTCTCATTTTTCACCTATCCAAATTTCATGGAATTGAGTTTCAATCTTAGAGTTTACAGTGGCATTAAAAAGAATGGTTACTTACATTTTTTTTCCATTTTGGTTCGGCTTGAAAACGAAGGTACTATGTAATTTAAAAATGTACACTTTAACCCTCTTGTCATTTGAATTAAAATATAAAACTGAGAAGATTATATTCTTCAAAATTTCTAAAATACCCTTCTTCTTTTTTTGTTTGAACAACAAGGCCTATGTGTTTTTGGACTAAATCATGGGTCAAAAAATAATTAACCAAGGAAAAAGCTTCCAAAGCAAGGCGCGTGTTATGACCTCTCCAAATGAGCGTGGTTGTACCATCTTCTCCAACTAATATTTACGTCTCTCTCGCTTCTAAACCACTGCGAGCCATATTCTGATGCTAATCAAACGGACAACATGCAATCATAAACGAAATCTAAAATACTGTAAAACGGGGTCCAGTGCAAGTATGGTGCACAATTGTCATCATCTATAGAAGGTAGGTCCCTTTATCTAAACCGTTGGAGACCAATGATTAAAAGCAGGTGCACGAGTAACCATGATGGTGCTTAGCATGATTATATAAATCCTCAATAAAATATATACGTACAAACTATATATATAAGGTCTAAGGCATGATCATCATCAGCACAAACCTTCATCGTTCCCCTTTATATTGGCCAGGCCCCCCAACACTCTCATCACTCTGTCGGCCTCACTACTCTCTCTCTCTCTCTCTCTCTCAGCAAAAACCAACTACCTTGCCCTCTCTTGAACACAATCAGATCAAACCCTTCTCTCTAAAGTAACCAAATCTCTCTCTCTCTGTCTCTCTCCACCATGCAACATGAAAAATTCACTACCCTTCCCAGAACCAGTAGTTCCAAAAGCACTAAAAGGATCATACCCTCAAACTACATGAGATCATCATCTCTCAAACCGGAACCTGACGATTTCTCCAACAAGCCCCTGGTCCGAAAAGGCTCACCTGCCGCCTTCCAAAGCCTATCGAAAACCCGAACCGGATTCTCCACTCTTTTCAGGTCACTCCTCAACATCTTCTCCTTCCCGACAATAATCCCCACGTGCCGATGGCTAAGCATACCAACCCAGCTCTCTACAACACCTTCATTAGGCCGGAAAATCACCGGCACGCTCTTCGGCCACCGGAGAGGCCACGTCAGCTTTGCCGTCCAGGACAACCCACGATCCGAACCCCTCTTATTGATCGAACTCGCGGTCTCAACGTCTACTTTGGTGAAGGAAATGTCATCCGGGTTAGTCAGAATCGCGCTGGAATGTGAAAAGGGTCCGCCGGCACGTGGCCGGGCAGTGAAGCTTTTCAATGAGCCCATGTGGACTATGTATTGCAACGGCAGGAGCTGCGGGTACGCGCTGTCACGCCCGTGTACGGAATCCGATTGGCACGTGCTTAGCACAATCCAAAGCATTTCGGTCGGTGCCGGCATGATTCCTGTGGTGGACGATGGCCGGAAAGGAAGTGGGTCAGAAGGTGAGTTGCTCTACATGAGAGCTAGGTTTGAACGAGTCGTGGGGAGTCGTGACTCGGAAGCTTTTTACATGATGAACCCGGACGGCAATGGTGGACCTGAACTCGGTATATTTCTCCTCAGGATGTGAAAAAATATCTATGCTCATTTTCAAACGTTAATTACATATAATTAGTAGAACTTGGACATGAATGGTTAGTGACTTTGTATTGTATGGTGTATTTTAAATTTGTGTGACTCACCTGCTTTATATATATTTTATTTTTTGTGTTAGACAAAAGAAGGAAAAAAAAAATTCCCCTCAAACATGCATGAAGAAGTCTCTCTTGTTCTGTCTCTGCAATATTTTATTTTGCTGTTTGAGAAAATCTTTTGATGAACGCATGCGGACTTAAATTAGGTTTATCGCGAAGAACTTTGATGATTCGACGAAGATAGTAATTTTGTAATGAAATGATGAATTATTCTAGTGGTTGAAGTGTACTTCCACTCCATGGAACATGGCATGTCAAGTTGAATAAGCGAGATTTACAAGTGGGTATGTACATAAAAGTCATAAAGAAATGTATTTTGAACTTGACCGCGTACTTTCTCCACAATCTGTATATACATATATATATATATATATATCGCATCTTGTATTGTAATTTTGCACGCCAAATTATTTGGAGTCGTAATCTATATATATATATATATCCCGCATCTTGTGTCGTAACTCTGCACGCCAAATTATATGAAGTAGTTTCACGGGTAGCTGTGTGCATGAAAGTCAAATCAAATTGACAAAATAATTGCTTTATTCAAAATACATAGTCGTGTTTCGATTTGATCTTTCACAAAAGTGATGTATATATTTAAATAGTTACTAATTAAGTCCTCCATGGTTAGGCTGTCTGCACTGAAATTAAAGCAATCCCAGATCCAAAATAAGGCAAGTTAAGTTCAGTTGTTTTTCAATTCAATTGAGCACAAAAGTTAATTATCTCACTGTTGGATCGTTAAAGATTAGGTGGTACACTACTAAAATCAGGCCATATGATAATTGCATTTGAAGTCAATAGCAAGCAGATGCTTAATCCTGAATGTGACTTTTTGATACCATAATTAGATATATAGGTAGGCTACTTTAGATATTCGTTAGAAAATATTGCTCCTCAGCACTATACAGTCATTTGTAAGAAATTCTATTACACCTATGTTAGGGTTAAAACTTAGATTTTATCATATGTTCTAATAGCTGAAGAATAAATTTAACTTCACTAAATGATTATAAGGACTTTAATCTAAGCATGGTGCAAAAAAATTTAGGTCCTAACCATTGAACCAACCCCTGGTGGTGAAAAAGTTGGAATGGGACTTTCACTGTGTAGTTTTGCTCTCAATCTGCTGAAAAAGTTAGTATTTGGCCTTACGATTTTGACTTAGAGGGAAGAAAATATTTTTTTATTTTCAGTTAGGTTCAAATGGCAATTGGGTTCAAAAGCAAATTTGTTCTTAAAAAAAGATAAACAACAAATATGCAGCAATTTGGCCTGAAATTTTGCTTAACTGCCGCTATGAAATAACTAATAATTTTTTATTATTATTTCCAATTCACAGAGATTTAATTCGTCTATGAACCATCTAAGTTCTTAATGATTCTCAAGGAGAACTTTGTAGATGGAATAATTCTCAAGGAGAACTTTGTAAATTCTTTATTAATTCCAACGTACGTAACAAGGGTTTATTGAATTAGCTAATTGCTTCCAAAATTATAGTGATTTGGAGGTTTATCCAAATTTATACTATTATAAAATAAACCTTTTTGGTGAAGCCTCCACTTCAGTGAGGCAATTTTTTGTTGACAAAAATGACCTACAGCAGTAAGTTTGCCTAGTTTACATTTAACACATGCAACGGTAATTATGTAATGAAAAATGTTTTATATAAACTTTTTTCTCACCTACTTTCTTATCCATCAGAAACAAGTATATGTGTCACACATGCATTTATTAATGTAGGTTTCACATGTATTGTGTTTGATAGGCAAGAAAGTAGGTGAGAAAAGGGTTTATGTATAGCATTGCTCTTCTGTAATATTTATAATTAAACTGTTTCTTCAGATTCTGTAACTACCCATTATTAAATTAGTGGTAGAAAAAGTGATTAGGTATAGTATAGTATACGCACACAATGCATACCACCCTTTTAATCAATACATGTATATACACTTCTACACACAGTAAGGCAAACTATACACATTGTTGTATCGATCTACAGAAATATTATGAATGTTATAGTTTTGTATGCTTTGGGGCATCAACTAAATCATCATCAACTGCTCGTAACTTCCCACGATGCACTGCAATAATCTGTAAACAAGTATATATTAATGTTTGATAATGTATTAAAAAGAAGACATGTTATTCTAAAGTGCTTGGTTTGGAGATCCACTACAACTAACTTCAATTTTTTTTTTTTTTTGATCTTCTTCAATCGTTTAGCCATAAGTCCAGTTCTTTTGAGTTTTGGAATTCTGCAAGTAATTAACTTGAGAATTGCTAAGATTTGTTTGAGATGCACTTAGCTTGATGCATCAACTATGAAAAGTATAAACAGAAAATAATTCTCAAAAGTACATTCATGACTACTTTACCCATACTGTAACTATAACTTATTTGAAGCAGCACCAAGATAAGAGAGAGAGAGAGAGAGAGAGAGAGAGAGAGAGAGAGAGAGAGAGAGAGAGTGGGTGAGTTGGCATGAAATGGTAGACCACAAACTAGATAGAAACTAAGTCTTTCTTTTTACTAAAAGTAGTGGCAAAAGTTGGGAAAAGGTGGGTAGCAATTCACAGTGCAATCAAAAGGGCACATGGGCAAGACAAGCTTTCTCACAGGCAACGACAATAATTCAAGCAAGAAATGCGCTGAGATGTTGTGTTGTTAAGAGAATACCATGCATGCAGTACCGTGAGGAAAGACAAAGAGAAATATAGAGAATTTACATGTGTCACAGAGGTAAGAGAGGAAGCCTATGTATAAATGCATCGATAAGATATTTGAAGAGATATTTTTGCCAACCCAAGATATTTATAGATATTTATATCAATCTGATACACCTGTACTGGTCAAATGCATCAAATGATTCTAATATGTTGTCTTGAAGTACACTGATGATAATAAGCTATCGCCTTGAAGATGTAATTAAGTAATAAAATAAGAATATGAATATATATATATATGTATGTATAACAAGCTATTAACATAAACATCAACCTCGTCTCCAATTTTCCTTGTAAGTACAACATTTTGTACATTGGCAAGGCCTTATAGTATTGCTATCAAGTCCTCATTCTTCCAAATCATTTCTGTTCATCCAGGACTGATACTAATACTCATATTTTGTGGTCTGCAAGAAGTTAATTAGACTAAAGTACGAGTCATACTGAATTTATTACTCTTAGACTAACGAACCATACTGGTACTCATATTTTTGTTGTCGGCAAGTGTAATGCAATCTTACTCTTTGATTCTTTTACTGAGTTTGTTACTTACTCAATGTTCCCCTAATGTACTGTGTTGAAGTGAGCTAAAATTGGTCACTTACACAAACTGCAAGGATTCCAAAAATGGAGAATTTGAATCCCTGTAATGGAGTGGATCGGTATGCTCAAAGTGCTGCTATTTTTAGCTAGGCTGGCAATAATGAATCTGCTGAGTCACATCTCATGGTGGTTCGGATGTAAAAATTCAAATTTAGGCAAGCCAATCTGGGAAGCCCTGTTGCTAGCTACTTTGTGGAACCTTTGGACAGCCAGAAATGACTCAATCTTCAACCAAAAAAAGTGCATTTGGATAGACATTGTTGAATCAATAAAGCAGATGGTCATGTCCTGGATCCAGGCAAAGTCTGTGCCTGGCAGTTTCAATGCTGACAGCTTCTTCTACTCCATCGATGGGATCAAATCTCTTAGCATTCCATCTATCAGACATCTGTAGCTTTCTTAGCTATCATAGTGGTTTTTGTGCTGCTAGCTCAGTTGAAATCCTTTCAGCTGGAGTTCTTTTTGTATTGTTCCTAAAGCCATCCGTCAGATCCTTCGATCTGTGGTGCCTTTAGTTTTGTACTTCTTCCCTTTGTCTATATTATATCCCTTTTGCTGTTAAATAAATAAAATAAATAAATAAATAAAGCTAGGCTGGCAATAATGACAAGGAGAAAAGTGCCCATTTATTATTCAATTCCCTGACCTCTCAATACAAAATTTTGTTTTAAATGGAGGTATGCTAGTTAATTAGCTTGTTTGGTAAAGCATGCATGTTGTTGACAGTGCCACATGCATAGTACTCCATGTTCAAGTTCGTTGATGGTTTGATCATGCACAATATTGTCTTATCCTCGTAACCACGAACCAAAAACAACTAATCCTTGCTTGCCTGCTATATATATGTATAATCCATGAATAAAATTATATATATTGTTGTATAGAGTGACATAGGGTGGCTCTTCTTTATGCCATTTTTGTTGTTATTGTAAATGCCTCTACAATCCTCCTTACTACCGTGACAAAGGAGGGAACCATGACAATCTCATAGTTTATCTTCTTTTTCATATGGGTGTAGTACATTCTTCCTCCTAGCTAGCTAGTAAAAGTTTAATTGAACGAATTACACCACAAATGCATGCTGGTACTAAAAGGGGAGGGAGAGAGAGAGAGAGAAGCACCACCAGTGCAATGGAAGTTTTGAAGCAAACGCCAGTTAAAATTCTCTTTTCCATCTTAACAACACTGGCTAGTGATACGAGTTAGTAAGTGAAAAAAATGGGTGACAAGTCACAGTGTAGGCAGGATTAAGGCACAGGGGAATTCTAATCTTGGATCTGGCTATATACGTCAGGGTTTTGCCAGTAACCCCAGGAAGACATACCCACGTATGGTATTCGGTAAAAACAACTATATACATATTTGAAGAGATATTTTTGCCAACCCAAGATATTTATAGATATTTATATGAATCTGATACACCTGTACTGGTCTAATGCACCAAATGATAATAAGATCTTGCCTTGAAGATGCAATTAAGTTAATATAATAAGAATATATATACATATATAATTTTTAGCTAGGCTGGCAACAATATCGCAGATGAAAAGTACCCATTTATTATACAATCCTCTGACCTCTCAATACAAAATAATGTATTAATAGAGATACATATGTGCTAGTTAGCTTGTTGGTGAAGCATGCATGCATGTTATTGACAGTACTACATGCACACTGTCTTATCCTCGTAACCATGTACAAACAACAACTCATACTTGCCTGCCTGCTATATGTATTATATATATATATATATATATTTGAGCAAAATTATACTGTTTTATAGAGTGAAATAGGGCTAGCTCGTGTGTGCCAGTTTTGTTGTTACTGTACATGCCTCTACATTCCTCCTCACTATCATGACAATCTCATAGTTAATTGTACTCATTCCCTTGACTCCAGCAGCTATATTTCATATGGGTGTAGTACTTCCTTCCTTCTCTCTCTAAAAAGTAAAAGAATTAGAAAGAGGAGGAGAGAGCAAGGAAAGAACTAAGCACCACCAATGCACTAGAAGTTTTGAAGCAAGCACTAGTTAAAATTCTCCTTTCCACATTAACAACACTAGCTAGTGATGAGACTTGGTAAATTCAAAAAAATTAGCGACAAGTCACGCTGTAGGAGGGAAGGCACATGGGAATTCTAATCTTGGATCTGGCTATGTAGGAACAGATATATATATATATATATAGAGAGAGAGAGAGAGAGAGAGAGAGAGAGTGAAAACATGTCAGTGAGGTGGTAGAGGTAGGCAAGATAGTTTTGTACCAAAGATATTTTAAGGGGATATTTTGCCAAGGGAATATCTTCACAATGTAATATTTATATAAGCTGTAAATATTTGTCTCTGTTGAAACTCGGAAGGTATCAAAAATAAGATCTTGTTGCCATTAGATGGTAAAGGCCTACGTGGCTCAATGTTGGTCACTGCGTCCATAGAGAGTTTGGATTCAAAATGTTATAATTAAACAGATTAGCTCTAGCTTTTATCTTAGTTAATTGGATCGCTCTCTGTGCTTTTCTTTCTGATTCTTCTGAACCTGAAAAGCTGTGTTTGGGTTGTTTGAATATTGATCACATAGTTCCAAATCCAACATAAACTAGCTGAACTTCCCGTCATGTTCTCAAATGATTCAGCCCAGATTTTCACAATTCTAATCCTTAGAAATGGCAGTTGCATGGGAACAGGGGAAGTACTGTTTGGGCATTGGTTTCATAGTTTGATTTTGATATATTGGGGGTGTTTGAATTGTAGCTTAAAAAAGCCACAAGCTAGAAGCTTAAACTAATTCTAAAAGGTCACTTTTTTAGATGGCTTTTCAAAGTTTGTGAAAGTAAATTTTTTAAGTAGGGAGCCAAATATAATTTTAAAAAATCATAAAATTAAGTTATAAACTCCTTAAAAAGTTACATAAAAACACTTTTATTGTCAAGAGTAAAAAATTTTACACAAGCGAGCATTAAATTCTAACTCCCACACCCTAAGATTTGTTTTAAAAAAAGAATTCTAATGATAGCTATCATTTTAGTAATACCTTAAAATTCCCAATATCCAACCAGGTTTCATCCTTATGAAACACACCAATGGAAAAGCTTGGGAATGTAATTTGGCGTTTGGAGTCGAGTTAGAAAAATAACAATTTTCCAATTGACCCACTTGCAAGACTAAAATTGGATTAGACCTGGATTTATACCCAAAACTATGTCAACATTATTGTTGTTGTAGTTGTTGTATAAATTGTTAAACCTTTTTCATTTGATCCCAAAAATGGATAATGAGTTACTTCATATATTTGTGAGAGAATATTGCTCCTTATCACAATATAATTATTTGTGAAGATTTCACTGTACCTACATCAAAATCGAAACTTTAATATAAAAAGGTTATGTAAACTTGAACTCAAACATTAAAAAAGAAATTTAAATTTTCACCCACTAAATCAATTACTCAATGGTATATAAATTGTTATACACAACCAACTCGACAGCCCCTAGTTGACCAAAGCACTTCTCCTTTCTTTGATAGCTCAAGGGATCTACGGTTACATTTAGACCTGTGTGCAAAACTCTACTTGAATTTGCTCAATTGAAAAGAAGCATAGGACTAGTGGACCCGAGTTCAGGAGTAACCATGATGGTGATTGATTTTATAAATCCTCAATAAAATATATATGTTCAAACTATATATAAAAGGTACAAGGCATGATCATCAGCACCGCCCTCTCTTGATCATAGTATCATACTTCTCTCTCTTCTCAGCTTATCGAAAATAATCAGATCTCTCTCTCTCTCTCTCTCTCTCTCTCTCTCTCTCTCTCCACCATGCAACATGAACAATTCACTATCCTTCCAAGAAGCACTAGCTGCAAAAGCACCAAAAGGATGATACCCTCAAACTACATGAGATCATCATCTCTCAAACTGGAACCCGACGAAATCGCCAACAAGGCCCTCGACCGGAAAGGCTCACCCTTATCGAAAGCCCGTGGCGGATTGTCCACTCTTTTCAAGTCACTCCTCAACCTCTTCTCCTTCCCGACAATTCTCTCCACTTGCCGATGGCTAAGCATACCAACCCAACTCTCTATAACACCATCATTAGGCCGGAAAGTCACCGGCACGTTCTTCGGGCACCGGAGAGGCCACGTTAGCTTCGCCGTCCAGGTCGACCCACGATCCAAACCCGTCTTATTGATCGAACTGGCGGTGTCAACGTCAACTTTGGTCAAAGAAATGTCATCCGGGTTAGTCAGAATTGCACTGGAGTGCGAAAAGAGTACGCCGGCTCGTGGCCGGCCGGCGAAGCTGTTCAATGTGCCCACGTGGACAATGTACTGCAGTGGCAGGAATTGTGGGTACGCTTTGTCACGTGCGTGTACGGAGTCCGATTGGCACGTGCTAAGCACCGTCCAAAACATTTCAGTCGGCGTGGGCGTGATTCCGGTGGTGGATGACGGCCGGAAAGGAAGTGAGTCAGAAGGTGAGTTGCTCTACATGAGAGCTACGTTCGAACGGGTCGTGGGGAGTCGTGACTCGGAAGCTTTCTATATGATGAACCCCGACAGCAATTGTGGACCTGAACTCAGTATATTTCTGATCAGAATGTGAAAAATATATGCTCGTTTGCTATTTGGGTTTCAGAGGTTAATTAGATATGAATAAGTTCAAGTTGGGACATGAATGGTTCGTTGTTTTTATGGTGTATTTTGAATTTGTATGCTCATTTATTTTATTGTTTCTGAATTTAGAAAGAAAAAAAAAAAAAGAAAGAAAGAAAGAAAATTCCCCTCCAACATGCATGAGAAATTCTGACATTTTTTATCTTTCCTATATCTTATTTGGATAATATTATACAATAAAAAATTTATACAATATTTATTACTAAAATAATATATGTAGTTGAATGAGAGTCATTTGACAAAATATTCGATCATTCTTAATTATAATAATATTATTATCACATTGTTCTATAGAAGAATTTTCTATACAAATTCTTTAAAAGAATAGCTTTTTCCATCTTATTTTGATGCTTAGAGATGATCTTTGATGCACGCATGGGTTGAAGTGTACGTACCCCCATGCTTAAGCATATGTCAAGTTGAATAAGCGATATATACAAGTAGGTATGAAGTATGAGCATAAAATGTTGGATAAAATACTGACTGTGTTGTATAAAGTTTTTCATATAATCTGTAGCCACAATAAAATAAAATGAAACATAGTAAAATTAATGTCATGTAATCATCATAAGGTGAAATCAACAACATTGAGTAACGTGTGTGAAAAAATGTAATATTATAGATTCAACAAGTCTTATATAATGAAATAATAAAAAATATGCGATGCATGGGAGATCAAGTCGAGTGTTAAACACTCTTGGCTTAAGACAGATTCGTCCCCCACACAGGTGCTCATGGGATTAACGGACGTCTATCTCCAGGATAAAATGATCACAATCTTGAATAAGTAGCACTACAATAATCAAGATTCAGCGAATCAACCTTTTGATTTTACTCTCTCAATGTATGCAATGTATGCATCATGTATGATATAAAACAAAGAGAAATTTCTGTCTAATTCTACACAGAATTATGACATTTAATTCCACACAGAAACCTACAACGTTTCTGATAAAATCAACATGATATGAAATTGAATACACTGCATTTTCTACACAGAAAAACTGCAGTTATTCTGTAGAATTTCAACACTGAAATTAACTACAAAACACAGGAGAAAGTGATAGAATTTCCACTGAAATTCATCACATAGAATATATAAAATCACGATCAGTAAAATAAGAAATTAACCGGATGAAACCTGGATAGAAATTCGATACGAATTTCTAAGGCAGAAACGAACACGAGAAATGTCGGATTGAACAGTCAGATTCTGTCTGGGAACAGTCGTCGGAATCTGGATAATACGTCGCCGGAGATTCACCGCTGAAATCCGCCGGAGTCTGGGCACGTCGTCGGAGGCCGAGAAAGAGAGAGAGACACGAAAAAACTCTATATCAGACGCTCTACTGTTCGGCCCTTAGGAAATGACGCAACCGTTGGAATTTAAATTCTGAACCGGTTCGGTTCAACCCGGTTCACTCTAATATGGTTTAACCCGCGTCCAAAAATATTAAACCGGCCCAAGCTAATTTAATATTAATTAATTTAATCGCACCCGCACCCGCACCCGAGCCGGCCGGACGGACGGGCGGCGGCGCGCGCGTGTGGTTTATTGGGTCAACCCATGGGTTGCATAGGTCCTCCCCCTTTCACAAAAGTGGGGTGCCCCTTGGGGCCCAAACCTATCTTTAAACTTAGCCTTTATATGCCCATCACATTTCCCATAGAAAATTAATGTGGGACAAGCCTTTAGTTCCACCCATAAACCATACTCATGGTACCTACTTTGGAGACCATTATCTCATTCAAACCTCCATGGATTTGAGCAAGTAAATGTTTGTTCTTCATCTTCTCATGGAGGAGAACACAAAGTATCTTGGACCCACTAAAACGAACATGTGGGTCCCACCTTAACAATGACTCAAAGTTGGTGTTTACACCAAATATTCCAACATAAAAGTCTCAAACGAAGTCGATAGTTCGTGTATTTTGAACTTTGCCATGTACTTTCTTCGTAATCTTTAATTATTTTTTCATAACATTTTAAGAATATATATATATGTATATATATATATCGCATCTTGTACTGTAACCTTGCACGTAAGTATGCACTAAGGAGTTCTACAAATGCACTTTAAAGTCAAATGAAATTGACCAAATATGTATTTTGAGTTTAAATACGTGCTTTATTCAATACCTAAATGTTATTTAGGCCGTCACTGAATTAAAGCAACCCCAGACCCAAAAAATAAATAAGTTCAATTGCTTTTCAATTTCGTTGCTCAAAAGGTTAATCTCACTATTAGATTGTTAAGAGTTTACGTGATATATATACTTCTGAAACCAGGCCACGTGATAATTGTGTTTGAGTTGATAGCTAGCTAGCAGATGCTTGAGAGTCAGGATGCTATTGTATAAGTTCTAGCTGTGGAGACCAACTGCAACTACTACAATTTTTTTTTATCTTCTTCAATCAATTAGCCATATGTCCATTTCTTCAATCAATTAATTTGAAAGTTGCTCATATTTGATTGGTATGCACTTAGCTAGGTGCATTAATGATGAAGAGGATAAACATAAAATAACTAACTGACCCAGTTGCTCATATTTGATTGGTATGCACTTAGCTAGGTGCATTAATGATGAAGAGGATAAACATAAAATAACTAACTGACCCATACTTAAACTAGAACTTTTTTGAAACGGAACCAAGATGAGAGAGAGAGAGAGAGAGAGAGAGAGAGAGAGAGAGAGAGAGAGAAGAGTGAGTGTGTGTGTGTGTGTTGGCATGAAATGGTAAACCACAAACTAGTTAGAAAATAAGTGACCTGGCTAACTTTTTAACTAAAAAATAGTGACAATAGTTGGGTATCAAGTCACGCAGTGCAAGCAACTCATGGGATTGTCCTGATGATTAAAGTTTTGAGCTTTGAAATCTATTTTATTTAAGATTTTATATTTGAAATCTCTTGAAAACTGGGAGTTTGTTCTCTTAAAAATTTTAAGTTTGAAATCTCTTAAATGTTATAAACTCCTTAGGGCCATCTCAGAGTTTTTTGTCCTATAATTACACGATTTATGTGAAATCAAAAGACTATAAACTCTAAAATTAGTTGAGGTACTCAAAAATTGGGCCTGACACCCGAATTAGCAAAAAAATAAAAAAGGAGAACAGTCACAATGCAAGCAAAGGACACATGGGCAAGACAACCTTTGTCACAGGCAACAACAATAATTCTAGCAATACATGAGATGTATTGTCGTTAACAGAATGCCAAAAACATCTGCACTGTGAGAAAAGAAAGGGAAAAAACAAAGAAAAAAATATATAGAGAATTTAACATGTATCGTAGAGGTAAGAGAGGAACCCTATATATAAATGCATGGATAAGATATTTGAAGAGATATTTTGACCAACCCATGATATTTATAGATATTTTTATTAATCTGCTACACCTGTACTCGTCAAATGCACCAAATGGTTCCAAGATCTTGCCTTGAAGTACAACATTGAAGATGTAATTAAATTAATAAAATAAGCATATATATACATACATGTATAAGAAGCTATTAACATAAACCTCAACCTCATCCCCAATTTTCCTTGTAAGTACAACACTTTGTGCTGGCTAGGCCTTATAGTATTGCCATCAAATCCTCATTCTTTCAAATCCTTTCTGTTCATCCAGGATTGATAATAGTACGAATGTTTTTTCGTCGGGAAGATTTTAGTTAGACTAATGACTCATATGGGTGTAATGCATTTAACTCTTTGATTCATTTATCGAGTTTATTACTCGATTAGTGTTCCCTTAATGTATTGTGTTGAAGTGAGATGAAATATGGTCATTTTTTTTTTTTTGAAAAGCAAAGAATTCATTGATAATGGAGAGAAAATACAGCTGAGAAAAAGGAAGGATTCAAAGCTGAACAAGCAGACATGAGCTTGACAGATAAAAAAACTATCAACCTGAACCCAAGACAAAGCAGGAAAAAAACAAATACAAGATTGGCAAGATGCCAACAAGAGGTGGAAACCTTCCATCAAACGGATAAAAAACACAACCTTCATGCCTCCCTCGACCACGGGCGCCTTTTGCACTCCACGAGGATTGCTCCCTTTGATTTCTATCTATCCCTCCAATGGAATGCTAAATAATTCAGCCTTGCTGTCAAAACTTTTACCCAAGAAACAAAACCAAGGACAACCAAAACTTCTCAACAGCCAGCTGCTTGGTCAAAGGAAGAAGAAGGAACACTAGCCCCATTTACCAGCAACGCCATATACCAGCGACACTTATCAACAAAAGAGGAACCAGCTACTTGGCCAAAGGAAGAAGAGAGAGCACCAGCCCCAGATAAAGGCACCTCCTATATACCAGCAACACCAACCCCAATTCAAACCTCCAAATTATCTCAGCCCTATGAAGATATCCATATGAATTAGATGCTAGTCATTCCAATCTCTTGACCCCCCAACTGACTATGCCTTTTTATTGCAGTTTTACCATCCTTTTTTCCAGCCTACCAAGACCCCTGACATTCCATGATAGGATCTTCATCAGAGCCCCTCCACCACACCTCTGCTAGCTGAAAATTTACCATGCTTCATCAAAACCCCTCCATCACACCTCTAGTAGCAGTAAGTTTACCCTTCCTAACCAACATTACCTTTTTTTTTCCTTTTGAAATTTTCTAGATCAGACCAGCTAGCATTTATCAAGGACTCGATAGTAATCTCATCCTTGTCCTTGAAATTTATACCCAAGGACTTGCCCAAATTTAGTGTGCTTACAGCTTCATCCAGAAGATTCTTGTCAAACTGCAACAGAATGATAGAATTTCTGTTCAGAATATTTTGGGTAGGTAGGGAAGACAGGGAGGAGATGATTGCTTCAGTCCTTTTGGCAACCCTTGATTTTGATTTGAAGCACACTCCAGGTCATTTACACAAACTGCAAGGATTCCGAAAACGGATAATTCGAATCTCTGTAATGAAGTGCATGAGTTAGTTACTTGGAACATATCATAGTGGATCTGTTTGCTCAATGTGCTGCTATACAATATATATATATATATATATGTATATGGCTAGGATGGCAACAATATTGCAGAAGAAAAGTGCCCATTTATTATTCAATCCTCTGACATATGCAAGTTAGCTTGTTGGTAAAGCATGTATGCATGTTATTGACAGTACTACATGCATGCTACTCCATGTTCAAGTTCCTTGATGTTTTGATCAAGCACACTGACACTGTCTTATTATACATCCACGTAACCACGAACAAATTAAAAGACAACAAATCTTTACTTCCCTGCTATATGTATAATCCCATATGAATAAAATTATATTGTTGTGTAGAGTAAAATAGGGCTAGCTAGTTCTTTTGCATGTATGCCAATTTTGTATTATTGTAAAGGAAAATACTATTCTTATAAAAAAATTTGTATAGAAAAATTCACCAAAAGGATGTGAAAGTAATATTTTTGTAATTAAGAGTCGATAGTATTTTGTTTTTAGGTGAATAGTTCTTATTTAACCACATTATTCTTCTGATTAATTCTGTATGAATTTTAGCATTCCTCCTTACTACCATGATAAAGGGGGAAATCATGACGCATTCTTCCTCCTATCGAGCTGGTAGAAGTTTAATTGAACTAATTGCACCACAAACGAACAGTGGTACTAAAGGAAGAAGAATGTGAGAGAGAAAGAGAGAGAGAGATAAGCACCACCAATGCAATGGAAGTTTTGAAGCAAACGCTAGTTGATACTCTCTTTTCCATCTTAACGAAACTAGCTAATGATAAGAGTTGGTAAGTTTAGAAAATGGGTAAGAAGTCAAAATGTAGGCAAGGAAGGCACGTGGCAATTCTAATCTTGGATCTGGCTGGGTCAGGGTTTTGCCAGTTAACCCTAGGAGATATACCCATATGCATATGGTATTCATGAGTAAAAACAACTAGGTACACATATATATATATAGATTGAAAACATGTCAGTGAGGTGGTAGAGATAGGCAAGATACTTATCGATCAAGGATATTTTAATGGGATATCATGCCAAGGGAATATATTCACAATGTAATATTTATATAAGCTGTATATATCCGTCTCTGTTGAAACTTGAAAGATCTTGTTGCCATAAGAATGTTAAAGGCGTACGTGGTTCATTGTTGGTCACTGCGTTCATAGAGAGTTTGGATTCAAATATTATAATTAGACATATTAGATCTAGCTTTTATCTTAGTTAATTGGATCTCTCTCTGTACTTTTCTTTCTGATTCTTTTAAACTGAAAAGCTGTGTTTGGGGTAGTTTGAATATTGAACATATAGTTCCAAATCCAACATAAACTAGCTACCAACTTTTCGTTATGTCCTCAAATGATTCACACCACATTTTTGCAACTCCAGTCCTTAGAAGGGGCAGTTGCATGGGAACTTGGGAAGTACTGTTCTGGCATTGGTTTTAAGATTTTTAGTGTATAATATTAGTTAGTTTTACAATATATTTAGTTTCCTCCTTTTATTCTTTGTTTAACACTCATCTTGTGTGCCTATATATATAGAGTTTTTCTCTCAATGTAAGAGTGTACTTTCATAATGCATTATTATGCATGGATTCTGTTGTCTCTGAGAGTTCTTTTTATTTTCTCTCTTTTTCTGTTTATTTCTTTAATCTAACATGGGTCTTTGTTTAGCAAAAAAAAAAGGAATTAGAAGAAGTGTTGACTCGAAATGTAGACTTCAGCTAACAATATAATGACCATCATTTCTTGTTATGTTTCTTGCCATAATAACAACCACCATACACTTAAAATGGAAGTCTTATGCCAAAAAAAAAGGAAGAAAAAAAAAACCACATTTAGTTGTTTTCAGTTTTATACTCTAATTCATATTGCAATATCTTAATTCTAATTCCCCACACCCTAAGATCTAATGTTATAAAAAAAAATTATCTAGCGATAGCTGGCCTATCATCTTAGTAACACCTAAAATGCCTGTTTGGCACCGAATTTTTTGCCTAAAAAAGCACCACAAAAAAGTTAGCTTAAAAATAAAAAAAATAAACTTGGACGGAGCATTTGGTAACCTATAGAAGAAGTTAATTTTTGGCGGCCTCTTTTTAGATCATGGTCATGACCCAAAAGAAGAAGAAAAAATTACCATGACCCATAAGAAGAAAAAAAAAATTACCATGCAGTAGCCCAACGGGGGTTTTATAAAGGTCAAACCCACCGGACACCCAAAAAAATTAGTCTAACTTTTAAGGAGATAGAGGAGTACTTTATCTACTTTTTACCTAAAGGGCACAACTTATCAAGGACTTATACAAGAGGTGCAAATTTTTCCTAACTTGACAAAAGAAGGACACATAAATTTGTGTTTGGAATACAAATTTATCAAAGAAAAATAAAAAATAAAAAAATAAAAAGCAAAAGGTGAGAGAAAAAAAGAACGAAATAATAGAGAATTTTGTTCACTTTTTCCTTCCCTTTTTCTTTTTAATTCTTTTCTGTTTTTTTTCTCATCAAATTCTTAATTCAAACATAGCGTAACTCATAAATGAAAAAGCTACATAATTTCGAGTTTGGACTCTGAGTTAGCAAATAAATAAATTCACTTGGGTTGCGATCAACCCAAGATTAAAGTTGGATTAGGCCTTCAACTACCGGGATTCGTACCCAAAATTGTGCCATCATTATTGTTGTAGCAGTTGTTGTGCAAATTGTTATACATCTATGCTTTATATGTAATATATTAAAAGGTTAATTTGGTCATGAACTAGGGGGAAAAATTCGAGTTAGTTCCTAACTCTACTTGGTTTCAATTGATTCTTGGTTTATGTTATTATAATGATTCTTATCGTTGCAATGGCAAAAGTTTAAGCAATATACATTTAAGTAGATACGTAGAGACAATATGAATCTGCAACAAAAACATAATTGGTTAAACCCAAACAATTTATCTACGAAAGCATGACTAATATAAGCTTGGTTTTTTTACTTTTCTTTCAGTGGAAGCTTGGATTGGACACTTCAAACCATAGTTAGTAAAATACGGAATAGCAAAAGAATGGTACGTAATACATACCGGTTTAATATGAATTTTTTTAAAAAAATATGGTAAGATAATTCGACATAAAAATATGAGAACGTAAAAAATACAAATATATAATTATTCGGGTATCATATGAATATAAGTTAAAAAGTCAGGACAAAAAATACGGTAATATTTATAAGCAATTTCTTTTTATATATGCTAGTAGATAGTATTTATGTCATCTATATCAATTTTCTAAAAGATATTATTAACAAATAGCTAAATTAAAGTGGTAGATAAATAAATTATATTTTTTTATCTTTTTATTTCAATACTCAATTTTAAATTCTAATCTAATATTTTGAGTATTAATATGAAGTCATAGAAAAATATGTTTAATAATTTAAATATATCAAATATTAGAAAAATATCACAAATATATAGGACGTGATACTAGTAAAGATACACAAATCATAAGTTGTACAAGCTTTTTCTATAATTGATAAAATCGAATAAGTTTAATGATCAATAATTGTACTATTATAATTATATATTAAGTATAAAATTAATATACTAAAATTATGTTGAATTATATCTAATTTTTAATCGAGTTTTTTTTTTTAAGTATAATACATATATTGTATGGTCCAACTAAAAAAAATGAGTATTTTTCGTTAGGTTTCAAATTTGTACAAAAGTTTTTTTCATTTATATATGTGTACAAATATGATACGTAAAGAGAACAAATATTTACTAACTATGCTTCTAACCTAATCTCTATTGCCTCGGTGTGTGAATGTCCTTTTGCCTGGGCTACTAGTGTTGGGCTTGGGCTTTGGCTTGAGCTTGAGTTAGTTTCTAGCCCAACTCATTTTGCTTGAGTTGCAGCCTAGCTGAAATGAAAATATTTGTTATGGAATTATTAGAAGTCCATTTTATTTGCGTGTAGCTTTTTTAACATTAGCGAGATATGCTAACTGTTAGGTGGTTAGGTTAATTGTTAGTAAAAAAGTCACAAACTAAAGTTATAAACTATTAAAAAAGTTACATCCAAACGATAATATAATTGACCCAACCAGTCGCATTAAATAAGTCTATTCTTTTTCTTTTTCTTTCATTTCTTGGTAAGTATTACCATTAGTCAAGGCAACACAGGTATCTTCTATTTTCTTTGTCTTTCTCATTTATCTCCTGTTCATTTATATTTTAGCATTAAGAATGCCTTTTACATTAACTTTTGTTATTGATCTAAGGCTATATTTATAATTCACTTTTTTTCATATAAACAAATTGAAGTTGAATAAAATTCTGCTGTGTGTACCATAAGGGGAAGGCACAAGTCATTATGCTTATACTCTAAGATAATACCATAAACTCATTTTATCAACATTCTTGACATTGCTTTCATTATAGTGACAAATTTGGAATTTGGAAATTACTTGGCATCAAAATAGGTCTTAATTTAGGAGTTATTTGAAAAAATACCAGTAATAGTTTAGGAAAACAATTAAAGAAAAAATTTTAATTAAAAAATAAAATTTGTATTGAAAAACTTAAAACTATGAGTTCTCATTCCATAGTTGTCCAAGAATAATTCAAAAATCTATAAAAAAAAAAAAAAGGTGCTCAAACTCTCAAATCAAAAGTCTGGTGCAAATGTGACCTTGTTTAATGCAAAAACGAGATCGTATGGGGAGTTTAGCAAAATAAAATTTTGAAACGCCAAACTATGCATAATATTCGGGAGAAGTGAATAAAATCCAAGAATTATTGAAACCTAGGAGATAGATTCAGTATCAAAATTTGTTCGTTTGATAGAAATATCGGGATAAATTTGAAAGATTTTCATTAAATCGAAGAGTTTGATTACTATACTTTCACCAACTTATTGAGTAAATCATTGAAAAAACTTATTGGTGAGTTTTTTTTTAATATAATTTTTCTAGTCAAAATTTTATCTTTAAATATTTTTTTGAAATATTACAAGTATTTATTCAAATAACAGGATCCATTCATAATGCCCCGCACATCTTGATAAGTTCCATCCTTCGATACTCAAGTCTTTCGGTTAACCCAAGCTATAGATAATAGCAACGCCATTCTCAAATGCGAGCACACATGACAAGTAATGTACTTAACGCTAGTCCCTCTCGTAACACAAGCAAGATAACCATATGCAACCGAACATACCCGTGAGTCAAGCATCACCCGTTAGGCACGACGCCTCCATCCATGAAACTCTTCGCGCCCCGCGTCAAGGTTATTACCAACAAAGATAGGCACTACTGAATAGTAATCGTTAAGCCCACAACATAGTGCCTCGCGACACCAATACTAACCAAACCAAGTGGCCGTGTGCACAAGCCTGAACCTAACGTGCAAGTGCACACGAGACATACGGCATGCAAGTGTGCACATCGAGGCCCAATCCGTTATGAGTATAAGCCCCGCCACGATTCAAATACGGCATAGCGGGTGCGAATATCACAACCCCATCCTCGACGCCAATGCCCAACATCTGCCCCACTGGACACAAATGCCGCCCATGTAGCCCCTTGACTAGCATGAGGACTGCAGCCACGTGCCACAACCGGCCCCCCAAGTCTCGCCCACTCCTTTGGGGGAATTACTTAAGTGCTGGCTTTTTCGATAGCACCAAGGGGTGGTAGAGTCAACATTAGCATTTTGAGTCATCTTCAAACTGATATGAGGAAACATCCTACTCACTCGAGGAGTCATAATTCATATATCCAATAAACATAAAAAATACAAAATACGAGATTATCGTGCCACCGGTCAACCATGCTCAGACATGCTCCCCGCCAAAAGTCCCTCGTGACCCCAGACGTGCCACAGATGACAACCCGTGACATTCTCCACCACTTCAACCATCATCGTCCTCGATGATGCCAAAGCTCAGTGCCAACTCCTGACACTCGCCACCAATAATGCCAACTCCTGGCACTCTTCACCACTCGAACAATCAATGCCCTCGTTGATGCCAAGCATAACGCTGAATGCGGTAATGCTTATATACCCCTACAATGAATTGCCACCACTCCTCGTAGACCAACACCTCCGTGCTGATAGCTTACAAATCTGGTCTCCCATAAATTTGCCCCCATAGCTACTCGAAGCAAAGGTTCGCCTAGACTCCTATGCTGAACTCGGCAAAGCAAAACACCTTTTTCCACCACATTAAGCCAACACAAACTCCTATGAGCAAGTGTCCCGTATCATATTGCTCCATCCATCAGCAACATGTACATGAATAGGCGCTATCCGTCGCGCACTAAGGAAAGGCGTGTGTTGACTGTCACACACCCTTCACCACTTTAAGAGGTCGATGCCCTCATCGACGAGCACTCCACGTGCAATATGCGTTGTCCATCGCTCACTTAAGGACAGGCATGCGCTAACAGTCCACACCCTCCTCCACTTCAAGGGGTCGATGCCCTCATCGACGAGCACTCCACGTGCACCTTCTACAAACTTCGCAGCTAAACCCACAAAAGCTCACTTGATATCAAAATTTACCCTGTGCATGACCCAAAGGTGCCCTCGCGACAACTTATGCTTTTATCATATACTAGTTCCCAACTGACCAGCACTCCCACTGGATGCAAGTCTGTCTGCACTGTCAAAGTAAACCCTACCCACTAGCAAACGATTCCAACTGTTCCCACAATATTGCTCCAGTACCTCAGTCCTTAGACCTTCGCGCGAAGACAACCCATGTTATTTCAGTGCCTCAGCTTTCTAGCCTTCACTCGAAATCAGCCCACACTGTTCCAGTACCTCGGCTCTCTAGCTTTCACTCGAAATCAGTTTGCAAAGCCTCAGTGCCTGATCCTCTGATCTTCACCCGAAGTCTGCCCACAATGCCTCCCTCTGTCGGAGGACTTTATGTCTTGATGAACCTTCACTACACAGTGCTCTCAAGCAACGATGAACTCCTCCAAGCCACCTGGCATTCACTAACCAACATGTATCACAACGAGACAAGACCACCCAAAAGTAAGAGTAAAAACACGCTCTTCACAAATGCCAACAGCCAAGCGCAAAAATGAGCACAACCACTAAGTAAGCACAAATCCAACAAAGTAACCATGCAATAATACGAGCAAAGCTGCCAACGGTTTTGGCCAACTTAAAGGTCAAATTAAGGTAAGAAAATCTCCACAACACGAAGCAAGTTCTTCCGCACAAGCTCACATACTGCAAAAATAACCCACCAATCCAACAAAGTAGCACTACTAGCTATGCACCAAAATCAATGATCTGACACGCAGAAGCATCCATGCACTACTGAGCCGGTCCTATGCACATCCTTAAGACAACCTGTTGTACTGTGCACCATGACCACAATCAAAGGACCGAGCGCACGACCAAAACTTGTTGAAACGACCACTCTAAAGAAGGTACCAAAGGGGTTCAAACAGCAACCAAATCCACTGATACCATAAGATTTTAGCCTACGTAAACTGGAAACTGCTAGTTTGGGCCACTAATCAATTCGTCGTAAGATAGAATGACACTCGCTCCACCACGAAACTGACAACCAACAATTTGAAGCAAACAACCCACTGAGAGAAGTCCACCACAACTGAAGAGAATGCCTACATGGATAAGAGAAGTAACACCCAATTAATGCACACCACAGATGGTTAGTGCTCTGATACCAACTGCCACGAGCTGGTAGGCCGGGCATTACACGGTGACAGTAATGAGACTCGCCATGATCATACACAGCGGAATTAACCCGTGAGGCGACTATGCACCAAGTAATAGTCCCGCAAAACTCAAACACCGAGGCATAAGATTATGCTCTCGTCCAGGATCCATCCGTAATGCCCCGCACTTCTTGATAAGTTCCGTCTTCCGATGCTCAAGCCTTTCGGCTAACCCAAGTTATAGGCGATAACAACGCCATTCTCAAATGCACGCACACATGACAAGTAATGTGCTTAGCGCTAGTCCCTCTCATAACACAAGCAAGATAGCCATGTGCAACCGGACATATGCGTGAATCAAACATTACCCGTTAGGCACGACGCCTCTATCCATGAAGCTCTTAGCGCCCCGCGTCAAGGTTGCTGCCCGCAAGCATAGACACCACCAAATAGCAACCGTTAAGCCCATAACATAGTGCTCCGCGATACCAATACTAGCCAAACTAAGCGGCCGTGTGCACAAGCCTGAACTTAACGTGCAAGTGCATACAAGACATACGGCGTGCAAGTGTGCACACCGAGGCCTAATTTATCATGAGTATAAGTCCTGCCACGATACGGATGCGGCATAACAGGTGCGAATGTTACAACTCCATCCTCGACGCCAATACCCAACATCTGTCCCACTGGACACAATGTCGCCCTTGTAGTCTCTTGACTAGCATGAGCACTGCAGTCACGTGCCACAGCCGGCTCTCAAGTCTCGCCCACTCCTTTGGGAGACTAACTTAAGTGTTGGCCCTTTCGATATCACTAGGAGTGGTAAAGTCAACACCAGACCCCTCTTATAATAGCATTCTGAGTCATTTCCAAACTGATATGAGAAAATATTCTACCCTTCTAGAGTCATAATTCATATATTTAATAAATATAAAAAATATAAAATACAAAATTACTATATCACCGACCAATCATGCCCAAATATGCTTCATGCTAAAGACTTGCGGCCACGGCGGCAACCCGCGACACAATGTGATAGCTAAATAATTTTCGATTCGAGAGAGGGGGTTTTGGAGCGGCCAAGGGTTTAGAAATAGCCTAATAGCAGTGTTTGCGCACGCGAGAGAGAGAGGGAGAGGGAGAAATGGGAGGAGCGAAGAGGATAGTGAAGAAGGGATTAGGGGAGATGGGATTCAACATGGGGGGTGGAACCATCAATTGGTTCCCAGGCCACATGGCTGCTGCCACTCGCGCCATTCGCGACCGCCTCAAGCTCTCCGACCTCGTCATCGAAGTCCGCGACGCCCGTGTTCGTTCTCTTTCTCTCTCTCTCTCTCTCTCTCTCTCTCTCTACGTATATATATGTATCTCTCTCTCTTATAAATATCATTTCTGTTTGCACCAACAGATACCAATCTCCTCTGCAAACGAAGACCTCCAACCTCTGCTCTCCGGCAAGAGGCGCGTCATCGCTCTCAACAAGAAAGATTTGGCCAATCCCAACATAATGCATGTAATGTTTTTTTGTATATATGTATGCATATTTCTTCTATACTACTCATAAGTTTGAAATTGTGGGTTTTGATACCTTATTGTATGGGTATTAGTGAAATATAAAGGCAATGTTGATTGTTGTGACAGTATGGTGCTTCTTGGTTTTATTTTATTTTATTTTTTTGCAGAAATGGACTGGGTATTTTGAATCTTGCAAGCAAGATTGCCTTCCAATAAATGCCCACAGCAAAAGTTCTGTTCAGAAGGTCAGTTAGTTGGTATTTTGAAAAAATATTGCCAGTGATGCTATTTACCACAGTACTCAAATGGTGGCTGTTGTTGTATTGTAATTAAGGGATCAATACATTTTATTTTTTCACTTAATTCATTTGTGCTGTACTTGCTATTGATTTGTTGTATCTTCTCCACCAAGAGTGTTAAATAAATCTTTTCAGAGCTCATGAGTTTTGGCAGCGTTGTGTTTGATTTCTAATTTTGCTTGCTCCACTGTTGTATATTGACCTAAATGCTGGACTTGAAGATTACAACTAATAATTGGTTGGACTTGCTGACCTACATGATCGATTAATAGGTTTTTTTTTTTTTTTGATAAGCAAAAGTATATTACTAGAAAGCACCATAGGAGGGGAACAACCGTATACACAGGACTTATACAAAACACTGTACACCCACACCCAATGTCCTATATATCTATGGGGAATTGTAGTTCCTCCAAAAAAATAAATGCAGAGAATGTAATATAAATGTGAAAGATTTCTTTAACCAAAAATACACGGAGACCAACACCATCCCTTTCAGGCAATGAATAGAGCTTTCCACACCATAAAAAAATCTCATATTCCTCTCTTTCTACAAACACTACAACAAGCAAAGAGGGGCAGTCAACCCAAGCTTTCCTATCACAGCTCCTTGGACAAACCTATTCCAAGATGCAGAAAGATCCCTGTTCGTGGCATCACTCACTTGGCATCAAACAAAGAGAACACTACACTCCAATCTTCTCTAGCAACAATGCAATGTATCAAAAGATGGTTCACACTCTCCCTCGTCTCCTCGCACAGGCAACCCCACTCCATCATAATCTTGCGTCTTCTCCTCAAATTAGCTTTTGGCAAAATAGTTTCTTGAGATGCCATCCAAGAAAAGAAACCAACTTCAGATGGCAGCTTTGTTTTACAAATTGTCTTCCACGGGAAGGAAGGGTCCCCTTCCCCGACAAGGCTCCAATAAAAAGAACTTACGTCAATTCCCCACCTTGGAGAAGAAAATTTTGGGGAAATCTTCCCAGACTCTCATAATGCTCGTCTAGATATCCATGCCATAAGGCCCCCTAATAGCCACTATAAATCAATCGTCACTGTTGTGCCCATACATCTCATCTATAACCCTCATTCACAAACTCCCTCTCTCTAGAGCAAACCTCCACACCCTGTTCCCCAACAAGGCTCTATTGAACATTTCTATGTTGTGAGTTCCTAAACCTCCCCCTTCAAAGGAAGGCTCACGGTATCCTAAACAACAAGATTATACTTAAACTCCTTGTGCATGCCTCCCCAAATAAAGTTCCTCATGAACTTTTCAAGTGTTCCCTCTATTAAATGAGGATGGTGAAGAGGGAAATGAAGTATATTGGCAGACTAGATAATGTACATTTACTCAAATTGGGTCTTCCTCCCTTTGTGAGGTATTTCCTCTTCCAAGAGGCTAATGTACACTTAATCAAATTAAGCCTTCCTCCTTTTGTGAGGCTTGCCCATCATCTCTCAAATCTTTATACCACCACATCCGAAACTGCCTTGCTTAAAAGAAGCTACTATCGGCAACCCCAAGAATGAGCAAGGTAGAGAACCTACCCTACACCCCAAGTTAGTCACCAAAAGATATAGATTGGCCACCTCACGAATGGGGATAATCTCACTCTTAGTTTAGGTTGATCCGAGGACACTACCCCGAAGGAGAGCAACAGACATCTTAATGTCGTCAATTGCTCATTAGTGGCCTAGTAGGAAATAATGGCATCATCTGCAATCAACAAATGCACCATTGACACCATCTTACCCTCCTCCTACCTGAAAGCCCCTCAACCTCCCACAAGGTGCCCCATAGATGAATTGGGAGCCCTATTAGATGAGCCTGCGGTTTGTAGCAGCACCCCATTAGCCACCACCAATCTATGATCATGCTTCAAGAAGAGAAAGAAAGATCTACCCAAATTTGTCACCGAAACTCCTGTAGAGACACCCAGTTTAATAATATATCCAACTCCTTTTTTTTTTTTTTCGGGTTGTTTGCTAATATAGGATTGCATTCAATATATATGTGGCTTTAATTTCCACCATGTCCAAGCAGTGGCAGAGCTAGAAAGTTTGTTAGAGAAAGGACGGGGGGGGGGGGGGGGGGGGGGGGGGGGTGGACAATTGATCACAACTCAGAAAAAAATTTCTGCATATTGTTATACATGTAGATTTTTGTACTAAACTTGGTAAACCAGTTTCATAACTTGTTTTCGGTAAATTAACTTTAACCACTCAGTTCTAAAAATTAAAAAAAATATCTTCTAAATTTTGGGACCGTTTTCATACATAAATGAAAGCCATGGTATTTTTTATGGTCCAATTTTTACTTTTTTTTCCTAAGGACACGAAAAGATGAAAAGTTTCCTTTTTGTTTTCCAAAACAAGGAAAAACAATATCCAAACAGGATATTCTAGTTTTCCTTATTTTTTTCATATTCAATAATAGGTCACTTGACTTCTATATATCTATATATAAGCTTACATAAACAATATCTAAAAGTGTTTTTAAAGCAAATTAACGTTTTTTTAAGGAGGCATTCATAAATTTCTAGAAAGTGAAAATTGACAAAAAAAATATAAAATTATAGGTCCAAGCAAAATAATTGAAAATATAAGGGGCAATTAAAAGTTTACAAAGAAGGTAAAGTGAAAGATATTTTTAAAGTTGTAGGTGAAAGTGGAATTTTCAAAAATTGAGGGGGCAATTGCCCTCTCTAGCCCTACATGGCTCTGCCTTTGTGTGCAAGTCTTAGATCTTGCCCTACACTTGTGGTGTGATGTTATCCTGCATTTGGCGCAACATAAGCAGTCCATCCACATCAAAGACCCAGATAAATCACTATAATTGGATGGACCTATTAATTTTATAAGACGTCTTCAATAAGCTAAGAAGCATGAGCACTTCATCGAAGATACCATGTCTATGTCGCCCATCAACACTTGCCAAACACACCCCAATACATATAGGAGTGCATCCTATTATTTTTTAAAATTCTCTAGAATCGGACGTGTTGGGGATATGTGTATGTATTCAATGGCGAACGCAAGATTTTTTTTTGGGGGGGGGCCAAGGTAAAAATTTTGGATTTTTGTAGAGATTTAAGGTAAAATTTTTGAATTTTGGGGTTTTTTTTTTTTTTTTTTTGGGGGGGGGGGGGGGGGGGGGTTTGTGGGCAATACTCTATATTTGGTTGTAAATGCATAAAAACTATGGGGGTTAAAGAGAATTTTGGAGTTTGGGGGGGACTGTGGCCCCCACCCGACCTCCCTTGTATCTGCCAGTGTATTCCTGGACACCCATGAAACATGTATGAGTCTTGGCACTGGTTTGAAAACAATATTAAAATTGAAATATTATGGATATCTACCTCTTAATCCCTTTAGGCATTTTAATTTGGGAAAACTTAAATCCTAGTACTTCCAATTTCTTCGGGAATAGAATTTCTTAAAATAGAAATTAGGACTTGTTATTCCCTATTCTCTTCCAACGTATAAAATGTGAAAAATAAATAAGTTATTACAATTTTGACATCACCACAAATTTGTTTGTAACATAAAATAATAAGTTTCTATTATTTTCTTATATGCATATAAAATGTATATTTATTTGTTGCCATGTCCTTGTTGTGTCTATATCCTGATTTTTTGAAGCTGACATGATTGTGTGTCTGTACTGTGTCTATCTTTGTCCTATGTCCATATTTGTGCTTCTTAGTTGAGAGGATTCAATGATTTGACACTTGCTTTTGACCTTTACCACGTACTCTTTCCATGCTTGTTTCCTAATGTTCTTATTTGCGGCTCTTGTCCAAAGCTGCTTGACCTTGTGGAGTTCAAACTGAAGGAGATAATCTCAAGGGAACCTACTCTCCTTGTTATGGTGGTTGGTGTTCCCAATGTCGGCAAGTCAGCTTTAATCAATTCCATTCATCAAATTGCGTCATCGCGCTTTCCTGGTAAGACTTTACAAAGTTTTGTATCATAATTATTAGTTTAAAATCATTAGTAGGGGAATTCAGCTATCAATGTTGCTGTTCTTGAAGTAATTTACCTTGAGTGATTAAAAATTATAGATTTTTTGTAGCACAGGATAAGATAAAGCGTGCTACAGTCGGACCACTGCCTGGTGTCACCCAAGATATTGCAGGATACAAGGTCAATTTTCTAAAAAAATTGTACTTTTGTTATTTTTCATTTGTATCGTTTCTTAATTGTAAATAAATTGTGTTCTGTACTTGAGGAACAAATTTTGTCAATGATGATTGGAAAGTAATTTTGTATTATTCGTGGTAAAGAAAAAGTCTTTATTGGCCTCCTATGACATTTAATTTTTTGTTTTCCACCAGTGTGGAGTATGTAGCACATTTGCTTGCCTACCTCAGCATATAATAATTTAAACATTCGCTTTTGCAGCGTATTTTTCATCTCTGAACCACTTGTTGAATACTTAAACTCGCAAAACTTTGAAAGAATCAAAGAACGTTATTATAGAGAGGTCAACTTGATAACCACTGCATCTCTCCTTTTCTCTTTCTATTTCCTTTTAAATTACTCTGTGTGTTGTGACGAAGCGAAAACAAGTGTGGGATCTGATCCCCTGGTATTGACATTAGTATTTAGAGCAGCCAAATTGACGACAACTTTCTCCAATTTTTCTAAAATTTAGAATATTAACTGTTATTAATATTGTTCTTATTATTTTTGTAGACCAATTAATTGGGTGATCATGTTTTCTTCTTTTATCTGGCATTTTGCTCATGAAATTCATTCAATCCCTCCACCTTTCTTTATTTTTATATATACATTTTGTTCTAATATTCTATAATATATTAACTTTGCTTTGTTGTAATGATTTGTGAGCTGAGTTCATTTATTAATGCACACAGATTGCCCACAGGCCTAGCATATATGTTTTGGACACACCCGGAGTATTGGTTCCAAGTATCCCAGACATAGAAACAGGATTAAAGCTAGCTCTGGCTGGTATAAATTCTTTTGATATTTATATTCTCTAAAGTTCATTATTGTTTTTGATGATTTTTCTTTGGCTTTGATAAAAAAATCTCTGTTACTTTTTTAATCTGTTGCTTACTGCTTTGCGATAAATCTGATCTTCAGATGATATTCTTTGTAATATGGATGGGTAATTGAGCATCATTTCTCATGTAATATTATGTAAGCAATAATAGGGAAAACAAGTCATGGATTGGAGACTGTTTAGTCACAATGAACTCTCTTGCCATACTTCCATAGTGCACCTAAATAACACTTTTGCATGGTCACCGGAAAGAATTGTTGCTTGTCTTGGTATGGTTAAATGTGCAGCAAAAGCTTTATGTTAATGAATTTCCATAAAGTTCACTAATTCAGTAGTACAGGTGGTGTATTGTTATCTTCAGATTTTGGCTAAAGGCAAAACCATCAATGTAAAAGATGTTTTGTAATTGTCAGTTTTGAAATCTGAAACTTCCCAAGTTATAATTGTCTATATGGTCTGCTGCTTCTTTATGCACCTAGTTGTTACTTGTTAGTATTAAGCATGTACATAACATGCAGGGTCTGTGAAAGATTCGGTCGTAGGTGAAGAACGTATTGCTCGGTACTTACTGGCAGTTTTGAACACTCGGGGCACCCCTCTCCACTGGAAGCACTTGTGTAGGAGAATGGATGGGCTTGCATATGAATCCAATGACAAACATGAGTATAATCTCAAAGATCTTCTGCCAAAAACGAGGAAGCCGATAGATAGATCTGATGTGCACTACATTGAGGTAACTTATGATTTATCGATTTTGAGCTATCCTATATGCCTCTTTTGCTTCAAGGTGTCTTTCTTTGCACCATAGTAAATCCCAGCTTTCCTAGTATCATGGTACTTCAGCTTCCTTTGTCTTTCAAGTAGCTAAGTAGTGAACAAATTTTAAAACTTTTGATGGGCTACTTTCGATGCTGATATCTTCCATTATTAAGATAAAACTCACCGATATGTGTAAATTTTGTGGCAACCTTTTCTTTGCAGGATTTTGTTGCTTTGAGCATTGATACATGTGTTAGGTCGGAGACATCTATGATAATTTTCTTGAACCCTTTGGGACACTGAAACACAGCTAACTATAGAACAAAACTCTTCTAAAAAGGTTTATCTGTTTCATAATTATTAAGAATGGTTGTGCCCCAAAATTTTTTGGTGGCTTGGGGAGAGTTGTCGGTCAGACTGATTGATTCACAAGGCAAGCAGGATATAAACAAAAATGAAATCCTTTTTATTTTCTCTGATAAGTGAAGAGAAGGGAAATCTTTTACTGGGGGAATTTGTGCCAAAAGAGTTGTGAGCTTTGGGGGACTTGCTGGCGAGACTGATTGAGTCATGAGCCAAGCAAGATTGAAAAAAACAAATGAAAGTGAATAAAGGCGAGAATAAATTTTCCATTGGCGTTGGATAGGGAGAGTAGAGAGACTAAATACAGGAGAGGAATGATCAACTAAAATACTCTGCAACTAGAACCTTCACTGGTTTATTCCAATTTCCAATTAATTTCCTTCCCCTTTTATTTCAAGTTCACCAAAATTATCTCAAATCCATATGTGGATCTTGGGAAATCCAAACCTAATCATCAGGCGATTGGATTGAGATCCCTTCATTTCAAATCTATCAATTGTACTGCAACATTTGTCTGTAGCATTATGATTCATTCTCATAGGATGCAATTATAATATATTGCATGAATAATTGGTGGAAATCAGTGTGTTACATAATGATTTCAGTTGATGCTGATTCCATTACATGCTGTTATTGTAGTTAGAATAAATTTCACGTGCATAACTGCTGTTACGGTAACAGAAGTGTAATGGGCCGTTTTGCCTCTTTTACGGCGGCCGTAATGGTACTCCGATCACGTGAATTTGTAACTTTGATTTTTGAAGCGATTAGTTACCTTTGCAGGCTTTGTTTTGCTTAGAGCCCAGACCTACACCTGCAATGATCTATAATCATATTCATAGATATGGCACTCGTGATATTCTCTCTTTTCTTCTTTTTTGTAGATATGGCACTTTTTTTAAAATGTGTATGGCATGTATCTTATAGATCCATTAGTTGCCATTCATTACAGTTTTGTTATTTTTTTAAAGTGACCTTTTTTAGAAAAATTATTGTATTGTTATTTAACGGTAAAGTGCAAGTATGCAACATAACAATGCTTGATGAATTATATTGATTATCTTCAGTTATTTTTTTAAGTCTTAATGCTTTATTACAAATTCAATCATTAGTTATTAAAAGAAAATATGTAAAATTCTCTTGAAAATGACTTAAAATAGTATAAGAGTTGGTATGCATATTAAATCATGTTTATAGATCAAACAAAATTTACCAAAAACCATTTTAAGCCCCAATTTATGTGATTCTAAAAAAAAAAAAATCTGTTAGATTAGTGAGAGTTGTGCTCACAAGGAAATTAATCATTAGTTATTAAAAAAAAATTTACGACTCTGGTTTCTGCTACCACTACGCTACATCAGTTACATGCCGAAACCGCATCATCGCATCGTTACTTAAAACCTTGGTGGAAATACATCTTGTCAAGAAGTCAGTGAGCTATAAATCCAATTACTTGTGTTAGGTAGAACATCTTTTTTCACTATTATTTACTAAAATGCTAAAAATAGGGGATGCTGTTTATTAATGTGCTACGTGAATGAGTTATGTGATTTAAGAGTTTCATATGAGCACCCCATGGAATTTCCTGAAATTACCAGAACTTCAAAATATTGGACAGTCTCCATGTATGGATGGAATGGAGTCTTTTGGCAAGTGATCAAGAAATCTATACCATTTTAGTGTGGTTGAGCTTAAGACGCTTTTAAGTTAGAGGAGTGATAATACTTGGTAGCGTGAGCTTGTTGTAGAAAACTAAAGGGTGCAATGTTTTAGATCAGGGGAGGGCTGATCACCTGGTTTCTCTTGCTGCACCAATGCCACTGAAGAATTGTACAGAAGTACACAATACCAATGATATAGAAGCAATAAAAACAACACTACCAATGAGATAGAAGCAATAAATTCTAAGGCACAGTGGACCAACTGTAAATAATATGGTTGTGGTGTACAATGACATTAATAACTTACAGAAAGTATGAAGATAACCGTTTTTTTTCCTCCCCAAAGTAGTTTGAAATTGCCTGTACTGTGTATGCATAATTTTCTTTCGACCCCAAACCCCCAAGCAGAAGATATTCTCTGTCGGAAAATGTGAAGCTTCCTTGAGGAAAATGTGTTGAATTAGCAGATATGTAGATAATGATTTCAGTCATTCAGTGGCTGACCAAGTATCCTAGGTTTGTATTACGTGCAATGTGAAATGAAGCAGCAGGAACAAAAATGTTTAAGCTTACTGTCTCAAACGCAATTGGCTAGTTATGTTGAACTCTTTATTCTACTTCATCTGCGCAACTCTCTTACAGTTGGAATTGTTACATTTGTTTTAATGTGTTTTGTATTTGGTTTGCGTTCTTTTTTATGTTGTTATTTTAAACGTCTCATCTTTCTGAATTTGTTTTCACAGGATCTTGTTACTGAAGTACAACGTGCACTTTTTGTAACTCTCTCAGAATTCAATGGTAGTCTGGAAGATGAGACTGACTTGGAGAATCTCATAGAACAGCAGTTTGAAGCTCTTCAGAAGGCACTGAAGATACCTCATAAAGCATCGGAGGCTCGTACTATGGTATCAAAGAAGTTCCTTACTTTATTTAGGACAGGTAAGCTTGGCCCTTTCATCCTTGATGATGTCCCTGATGCCTCTAATTCTGTGTCTTGAAATCTCCTAGCAGATATTTTTCCCTTTTTTCTTTTATGTATCTTTACTGCACACATGTAATTATTGTTTTTCTGGTTGAAAGAATGTATTTTCTGTGTAAAGAATTATTTCCCATGTTGAACTATCTATGCAGATACTTTGTCATATTTATTCCATTGCCGTTTTTATTGAACTGAAACAAATGGAGTGCACTAGCAGTTTGTATTCCTGTCATTAAATTAGTGGATCTATATAGCGAATCTCCGTAAGACCGAGACATTGTGAGTGCCATGATAATGAAAACAATTTTTCTTTTGCACATTATAACTCATATTGAGGTGGTTTCTTGGACGTGATTGGCTGCTTAAAGGTTCCGAGTCATCCTAGAATTAGTTATCCACACTTGCTGCTTGTTTGCTTCCAATTAAACATCTTCCCAGTCTCTCTTATGAAATTTTTTTAGGAATGCGTAACTCGTCTCAACAATATACGCCTTAGCTTTCCTTATTAAAATATTAAAAGGGATTTCCTATAGCTTAGTTGGGGCCTAGGTAGGGAGGAGCCAAAGCAATAAAAACTTCACTAATAATAGTCATTGTCTAATAGTTTGATGCTCAGAATGCATATTGAACCTTGAGGAGCATGATCGCTTGTTTTCTTTACGAGTCTGCATCTCTTGTTTAATGGAAAAGGAACTAATCCTACTTGGTTCCTTGGAAACTATTAATTTCTTTTGTAAAGTTCATAAGCTCTTCTTTAATTTGTATTCAAGTCCTTGAAATGCAGCTTCTCAGTACACCAGTTGTGCTAGAATGATGTTCTACTGCCCAAATAAGTCCCTAATTTGTCCTGAATGATACACAGAAGTTTTCTGTACAATTTAGAGAGGCTGCAACTTAAAGTATTTCGTATAAATTATGTTTGCAGGCATTATGCTTTTTCATTTGAGAGTTTTCTTTTATTGAAAATAGAACCTTGAGAGCAACACCTTTCATAGCTTTATTAGAGTCTGGTTTGGTGAACCTTGGGAGTATGAATGGAGACACTATTTTTTTAATGAAATTGCCCTTATTGTTGCACTCGGAAGTCCAAATAGATACTGCTCACTGCTTGGCCTGGGTGATAAGATCTGTAAATAAGGACTCTGGTAATAACATTTTTTGCCATTGAAAATTATAATTACTTTAAGATATGTACTGTATTGGTTTAGATGAGGGCAGGCCTTGGCGCATCGGTGAAGTTGATCCATTGCGACCTTGATGTCATAGATCGAAACACGGAAACAGTCTTTCCGCTCACAAGTGAGAGGCGGGAATATTTTCTTCTATTCTGGTATGCACATTTATTTGTTTTCATTGAAGAGTTCCATTATGTTTCTTAATTTCTAGTTAGTAATGATTTTCATGCTATTAGTTTTTAAGAGTTCTCCTTTGTTGAGTAAATTTTTTTTCCACAAATGGCTTTTGCAATATGTGCCAGACATGGACGGTGGATGTTCATCTGAATCTTGTATCATCAAAAATAGGCTTCATTACCGAGTGCATGTTGGCAAGTAGTATATTACATATCACTGACTAGAGTGACATGACATGTGCATTAAGACTAGCCACCAGCAAGAGATAGATGCCCCAGCAAGAAGGTTAAGGCAGGGGGGTGACAAAGGCCTAAAATGGACAGGGAGGATGTGCCACCTTACCCTAATTAAGGTACCTTATGTGCTAAGCTAAGACCCACTAACCGCCCTATTCGGGAGTGTTCCAAAGTAGCCTCAAGGTGCTTTGGAGGTGGAGCAACGTTAGCAGGCACGCCTGACGGATACTCATAAACTCGAGGCTGCCACCTCAAGTTGGGTGGGACCCAGCTGAGATGACTGTATCAGGGAGCAAGAATCTGAGTGGGATCCAACTGAGTTGTATCAAAGAGCGAGTGTTCCCATAGATGCCTGACGTTGGCATTGCTCTTTGAGGTGGGGAGTAGAGACAGTGAGGGGGACAACCTACCCACTCATTGTGTTGGCATGACAGCCCCATGTGGCAACCCTCTCAACTATTAAGTGGATGGAAGCCACCACCTGCTTCTCAAATTGCTTGTCTATTAATCATGGAGATGTGCAATCCCATGAGGTATCTGGAAGTACTCATTTAGCATCATTATTTCCTTGTCATTACCTGGACCTGATTGATGACTAGATGCGCTTCTAACCTACCCTACCATATTCAGGCCATAGGCCCTCCCCACCATACCCTATAGGCTGGAGGGGCCCCTAACAATCAAAAGTGAAGGATCCAAGTCCAACACCATTTTTTGCAAGTAACTTATGTGCAACAAAGGCAACACAGGTCCTTAAAATCTGCAAAAGAATAAGATCATGTCAAGGTGGAGAAAAAGAATTCAGGTCCAATTCATGATATGTCTTACTTTCAGTAAATTATTTTATATACATATATATATATATATATATGTATATGTATATGTATATAGAAGGTCAACATATAATGATGATTTCATTAGGCAACTGTATTAAGAATAAAGGTTCACTGCTAATGCTTCTTTTTCCTTTTTTTTTTTTTTTTTCTTCTTACCGCTTATGCTTAAATTAGATGGGTAAATCTCTCTCTCTCTCTCTCTCTCTCTCTCTCTCTCTCTCTCGTAAGGGAAGACAGAAGCAAAACTGGCTGACTCATTTTGGTTGTGTTTGTTTACCGGATACAGAGGTCCGGATTGGATAATTAATAATTCCTGAGGGCCGACAAATCAGCTGTTTGATTGATTAAAAGAGGACCAGACTATTTTTTGGTCGGAACAATTTATCCGATATAGGTACGATGACGTTATCCCTTGGGAGGGGGATAAACGCATGTGGCTTACCTTATCTGATATTTTATTCCATTCCAACCAAACAATGAATAAGATCATATTGAAGTAGAATTAATCCGGAAATTTAATGTCTGAGGACATTACTGTTTAATGGCTGGCAAAACTTTGAAACCGTGTCTTCATGTTGTGGAAACAATGTATACAACTTGAGCATGTCAAAATAAAAAATACTAAAGATAAAATAAAATAAACAACTTTAGTGACAATCCCTTCCTATAAACTTAAACAAAGTTACGATTGGTGTTTATTTCTCTTTTTTGAAAAAAAAAAAATTAAAATAGTATATTTGATCACGATGAATTTACTTACGAAATGTTAGTGTCATTTTATTAAAGAATAATTTTATACAAAAAATACAAAATTTCTAAAAATATGATGTGAAAAATTTGTAGATTGGCAACACTACATCAGCATGATGCATGACATAGTGTACCCAACCTATTAAAAATAAATACATGTTCTTATTTTTGCCTACTAAATTACATGCAGGGACGAGACTACTATAGGGCGAATGGGGGCATTCCCCTCCCCCCCTAATGTCTAATAAACCCTATTATATATGATATAGACGAAGGCAAAAAACAATTTAAATAGTGAAATGGCCATCCAATACTAGAAACAAATCCATTATATTTAGTATGGATTTTAACCCCAAAAAATTTTGCATAATAAAATAATTCCTTTACCTATGTAATTCACATTCTGGCTTGTTTGTATTTTCTATGTGGCCCAAGGAACATAATTATATGCCCAATTAATTGAGATCTAGGGTAAAATTTGGAGAAAAAAAATATAAGATACTCTTCATTTCGTCTAGACCAATGTGGTTTCAATTGCATGACATGAAGTGTTGCCTAATGACACTTTAATCGCTATATGACATAACATATACGTATTAAAAAATAAATTTTTTATTTTTATATATTAAATTTGTTTTGTACACATGTATAATAAATCTACCTTTTGGCCTCCCCAAAGCTGAAAGCCTAGTTTCGTCCCATACTATATGTGTAACAAACATAAACATAAACATAAATATATTAGGAAAGTTGTCATTTTTATTATCCTAAAAATTAGGTCAATCAACTTATTATTATTTTTATTATTATAAAAATTAGGTCAATTAACATAAAAATATAAACATGTATTTATTTTTAATAAGTTGGATACATCACATCATGTTAACGTGGTGTTTTGAACCTACTAAATAATTTTTCTATTATAATGGGTGTTCAGTCTTTAAGTAAATAACTATTATTTAATCACATCATTCTGTCGATAATCTTTGTACAAATTTTTTTGGTTATATAGCATGGAAACAATTACTGTACTGTGAGGGTACTTGTCACTCGACTACCAAAGATTGTGATAATTACGGGGTCCATTTGCTGTAATTATTTTTCCACCAATAGTACCTCTATTTTTTCAAAATTTCCATTCAATGGCTGGATTTGTTTATTTTTTTATTTTTTGTGCTTTAATCCAAGATTACAAACTATTAGTACGATGAAAACTCCTCACAATACCGGAGAAAAATCCCACATAGCATTACTGGTTTCAAAAAATGCCTCTGTGACATCGTTTAGAATAAGTATTTTGTGTAAAAATTATGTAAGATTAATTTTTTTTTATTAAATCATTTTTTTTTCCTGTTGTGAGTAGACTTAACCCTATTGATAACAGAGTTAATTATAAAAAAACATCTCATGAATTATGACTCAGTATCACTAAGTCCTCTTAAATTAAAAAAAAATAACATATTGACCTCTAAACTATCGATTTATATTAATTAACACCTTTTATTAGCAATCTGTTTGGAAAGTAAATGAAAAATTATCATTTGGCCTGTATATGTTTACAAAATTGTAATTTTATTCCTAAATTGACATTCTTTTTTTATAATAATTATTTAGTAACTGAAATACCACTTGAAATGACACGTAAATAAAAGTGCAATTTAAGGACATTTTAATCATTAAACAATTATTATAAAAATAGAATATCAATTTAAATATAAAATCATATTTTTGTGAACGTGTATAACTCAAATGATAATTTTTTATTCTTCTCTTAACTGATTGCTAATATACTGTTACAAATATATTAATTAATACAAATTAATAGTTTATGGTGTTAATATGCTTTGAGAGTTTAAGAAAGTTTTCGTGATATGAACCATACTTGAATAGGTATTTTTGTAATTAATCCTCGATAATATATATTTGATTTGGACTTAAAAGGACAAATGGAAAGCAATTTAATTCTAAGAGGTATAGCACATGTTCGACGAATTGCCAAAAAGAAAAATTTTCATTCCGGAGGACACGAATATTGTCCTTCACGGAAAGGTTAAGAAACCTATCGTTCTTGTGGTTGGACCCTCTCGGTCCCTCGGACAATGTAGTGCCAAACATGTGTCATATGTTGGCTTGAATGGCTGAGCTTCACATCCCCACTCCCCAACCCCCCAAAACACATGCCCCAAACCCTCTCTCTCTCTCTCTCGTCTCTGCTGCATCATCTTGATGTGTATGTAGGCTTTATGCAGTTAATGGACGGCAAACTATGAATCTCTCTCTCTCTCTCTCTCTCTCTCTCTCTCTCTCATGTTTTGTTCTTGTTTGGGTCACTCTCTACCAATTTCTCTTTCTTTTATCTCCTTCTAATGATATACTATTATAATAATAAACTCAACCAAGTTTTGTCTTCTATTGCTTGTATCCTTTCTTGCAGAACCCATCTCACAGAATCTGTGTCCTACCTACTAGCTCCATCCCCCACATAAAACTCAAAAATCACCCTTTATTCCTAGCTTCAGAGATTCCATTTCATACATTTTCCAGAACAAACAGAGGGTAGAAGAGAGATGGCCCTTTTCAAGGTCCCATTGAAGAACCTTCTCCTACTCCTTGTGATGATAGGTTGTGCTGATTGTGTTCGAGCTTCTACGGAATATGGGAATATTGACAGAAAATTTTATCTCAGGACCACCGTCAAGGACGGCGGCGATATTGCCAGCTCCGGAAATCCGCCACCACCACCGCCACCGCCTGAGGGGAGATCAAACACGGCGCCTTTCAGGCCGAGCATAGCGGTTATTGTAGGCGTTTTGACCACGGTTTTCTCTATCACATTTCTGTTACTTATCTATGCCAAGCATTGCAGAAGGGGAAATGGGTATTCTGACAATTCCGGAGGGAGGGCTCCTACAGCTTCAAGGAAGAACTCCGGCGTCGACCGCACTGTAATCGAATCGCTTCCCATTTTCCCATTTGGGTCGCTCAGGGGAGAAAAGGAGGGGCTCGAATGCGCCGTGTGCTTGCACCGGTTCGAGCCGTCGGAGCTCCTCAGATTGTTGCCCAAATGCAAGCACGCTTTCCATGTCGAATGCGTCGATACTTGGCTCGACGCCCACTCCACTTGCCCTCTCTGCCGCTACCGGGTCGACCCGGAAGACGTCCTCCTCGTCGGCGCCAATGACAAATTTTTGGGCCAAAACGAGCCCTTACCACCACCGCCACCGTCAATACAAAGTTTGCGGCGAGTGTCAGGGAGGCACTCGTCGGCGGGAGAGAGGGGAACCGGCGATGGTTTCTTGGAAATTGTCGTGGAGGGACCAGGCGCTTCGTTATCGGAAAATTGCCGCGACGGCAGCGGTGGCGGAGAAGAAAACAACGGTCCTCTGACGAGGAGATCTCTGGACAGTTGGAACATGAGGAAAAACAAGAAGAAGACAACCGAAACTGTCTCCGTCGGATGCTTTGACGGACAGCCTCGCAAAGACGAGCTCCTGCTAACAACAACCGATGACAGGACGAGCTCCGAGCGGCGGCGGCGCTTGGAGCACCGAATCATAATATCCTCGGCGTCGGACGGCGGCGCCAGGTCAGGGTTCCACCAGAGGTGGAGTGACGTGCAGCCGTCGGATCTGCTGTGTATGCGGTCGGAGATGATAAGGAGCGACGGCCGTCGACTCTCGGCCTCCGCCTCGGGATCGTCTCGGCCGTCAGCGAGCCGGCGGACGGATCATCGGAGTCATGATGAGCTGCCGTTGCATCAGGAGGAGGAGGAGGAGGAGGAGGAGAAGGAGAGTGGCAAGAGCGTAATAAAAGGGAGAAGCGTGTCGGAAATCACGGGGTTGAGCAGGTTCGGGAAAACGAGGACGAGTCGTAACCAGCAGCAGGAACAAGAAGAGCAACGACAGGCGGGCCTGGTTTCGAGATGGTTGGCTTGGATTTCTCATTCTCATTCTCAATATTCTCGTTCTCAACCCCAAACCCAACAGAGACTGCCAGCTGTACAGTCGTCCCCAACTGCCTCATAGTTTTTACGAATTTATTAGTTCCCCTGCTAATACTAACATTAGAGTACAAGTACATACATACATACTCATATATAGTTACATATATATTTTACTTATATAATTATTGCTTAGAGTCTGTTCGGTACTTGTACGGAAAAAAGGAAGAAAAAAAAAATAAGAGTGAAAATGGAGAGAGAGTAATTTCTTTCTTTCCTTTGATTTTGTAAAGAAAATAAGGTAAAAGTAAAAAGAAAATCACTTCTCTTTGTTTGATGAAGAAAAAAGGAAGAAAAATAATAAAATAATTATTAAAAAATAAAAAAAAAGCAAAAAAATGAAAGGAATAGAACTCTCTCCTATTTCACTTCCCTTTCTCTTCTATTTCCTCTTATATTAGAAACCAAACAAGTAAGGGAGTTTTTTTCTCCCCTTTTAATTCTTTCGTCCAAGTATCAAACTGACCCTCAGTACTAATCTATGGTCAGAATAAAATTTTGTTTTAAATCCTATGATCAATGTGAATTTTTCATCTTTTAAGTTTTCCTTACGATGTCAAAGGTTTGTTAGAATCGAGAAGAGGAGTTAATCCCCACCCATGACTCCCATCATGAGTTCGATTTATTCTTTTCTCCTCAAAGCCCTCTATTGTACTTTGAAAAAAAAAAAGAAGATAAAATTCATTACAGATTTTGTTATGAGTACTACAAACACGGGTAAATTTCTAGTAGTTTATATTTTCCGGTGAAAGAAGTTTTTAGTTTTTAACAAATCTTCTTTCATTTTTCTTTTTCTTTTTTTTCTCATGTGAATTAGAAAACAAAGAAGAGTAAAGATAAAAAGTTAAAAAAAAAAAATTATCTTTGCTTCCCATCTTTCTCATCTGCCAAACAAATCGATTAGTCATAAAAAAATGAGAAACATATATTTGCCTAGTTAGTTTTTAAGATATCACATAAAGTACTTCAAAAAAAAACTCTAATTTCCAAATATACCTCAAATCTAGACTAAAAAATTTCTAATAATATCCCATCGTAGTCTAATTAAAATTAAACTTTTAGCACCTCAATAAATCCAATTGGAATTAAACGCTCACATGACCATAGATGTTTCTCAAAACTCCGATATGGTTGCTCCTAGGAGTCACTATTTATTTGGTAGATGAGAAAAGATGGAAAGGAGAGATAAAATTCTTTATATGATGTGTTTGGAACTTAGATTTATGAAAGAAAAATTAAAGGAAAAGAAAAAGAAAACGGTGAGAAAAAATAAAACAAAACAAGCGATTTCAAAATCTTACTTTTTTCCTTTTTATGTTATTTTACCTTTCACTTTATGTGACAACAAACATATGATCTAATTTCATATTATCTTCATTTTTTTTTTTTACTAAATCCTTGATTCAAACACAACCTAAATTTATTTAATTATATATATATATATATATATATATACGTTTATAAGAGAAAATTCGTTTAACTTTTATTTTTAACATTCATATGTATATTTATTTTGTATATCTGTGTGTGTGTGTGTGTGTTTTGGGGGAAAAGGGGCAGGGGGCGGGGGTAATTACATTTTATCCATGTAGTTGATTTGTTAGTTATAAGTTTATTCATATGAAATTTTATATATAATTTTGATGATAACTTACTTTGATTTATAAATATTTTTTTGATTAAATGTATTCAATACTTTTAATCCTTGATCTAGTTGGTATAATTAAGTTTTGCAGGATTATAAAGGACTTGAAAGAGAAACCAAGAGTTAAAAAATAATATCTAAATGCTTGATAACCATGTTTTAAGGAAGAAAATTAGATAACATAATTTTCTTCTAAGGTTAAAAATTTGATTAAACTATATCCTATGATATAGCTATAATAGTTTGCCTTTATCTTTTGATCTAACCTTTGGATTGATCTATTTCTTATGAGGCTGTAAAAAAGACTCAAATGTCTAATTACGGTGTTTTATGAAATTTTCATAAAAAGAACGTCTTGTGAGATGAAAATAAGTTGGAAGGTAACTTGTTGAATTTGAAATTCAAAATATGACAGCTTAGAGATAGTCATAATTATTTGACCATGTCTTTTGATCCAAAAGTTCAAATGATCTGATTCTTGAAATTATGAAAATTTAGCATCTATATATACATTTGATATGTTATATGGGTGAAACACAAGGTGAAAGAAAATTTAGTATAACAGAAATTTAAAGATGACAGCTAGAGACAGCCTGAGTAATTCACTCATATCTTTTGATTCAGATATTCAAATGCTTTGATTCTTGAGAATATGAAAAGATAACGTCTATATCTACATTTCATATCCTATAGAGATTTTCAAAACCGAATGTTTGCTGTATGAAAAAACTGATGAAAATTAACATAGCTGTGTAGAAATTTAAATATACCAACTGGGAGATAGCTCGAGTAATTTGATTATAACTTTTAATCTGACCATTGGATCGAACTGATTTTCGCGGTTATGGAAATATGACTTCCATTTCTACAACTTTGCTTCTATAGTCATTTTCAAATTCGAACATTAGCAATGAGAAAATCGAGGTGAAAGTAAATGCATCTAATTTGAAATTCAAAATTCTGTTTGGCAACAGCTTGCTTAACAGGAAGAAATCTTCAATACTTTCTCAAACGGTTAGAAACAGATTTGAAACTATAAATCAAGTATCATTATTCATCTATAAATAGAGATATACTTGAGGAGCAAAAAAAAAAAAAAACAATAAGAGTTTGTGCATCAAAGTGTTATTCATCCTACAAAGTCTTTGAGAGGTTCATTGTATTTTATCTTGTAATATTTTGAGAGCTTATTGGCATATCTATTTTTTGAGAGAATTATTTATAGCAAGAGTGATTATACTCTTGTTATTTTTTCTTGTAAGGGAAACACTAGTTAGGAGAGATAGTTAGGGGTTCGGTGTGACTAGTATTTGTACAAAAACTAGTTGGAGTGAGTGATCACTGGTTGGGTGTGACTAGCACCTGTGTAAAAACTAGTTGGATGAGTATGACTAACATTTGTGAAAAAAAATTAGTTGTAAAAGAGGACTAGTGCTTGGGTTAAAAGGCTAGTGATTGTATCGACGGTTTGGATATAGCAGAGAAAAATCTCAAGAAAGGAGCCTTGGGGAGTGGACGTACACTTTGGAGTTGAAGTCGAACCACGATAAATCTTAATGTCGTATTCTCTTCTCTCTATCTCCTTCACTTTATAGTTTGAATTGCTTGAATTTATTTACAACATATTATTGGTCAATTTATATTTGTTTAAATTTTTAGTTAGAATTTTTAAATCTGAAATTATTTGTTGAATTATTGTTTAAACACAATTCACTTCATTCTTGGGTTGCCACCTAGATTAACAATTAGTATAAGGACCTGGGTTCTTATAGTGGACTTAACCGTCTTAGAGTAAATAATGGTAACTATTTTTGGTACTACACTTACTAAAGGTCAATGGACCAATAGACCACCATTGTTTAGTAGCACAAATTATAACTATTGAAAATCTATAAAGCTACTGATTATGAGTTATGAAAGGTCATTGTTAGTGGTGCTTGTATAGCAATCAAGATTGTAGAAGGGAAAATATTTTCAAACTAGAAAATGAATGGAATGCTAGTGATATAAAGAGTATTTAATTAAATGCTAGAGTTATGAATCTTTTTTATTGTGCTCTTGATCCGAATAAATTTAACCGTATACTTACCTGTGAATAGACTCAAGAAACTTGGAATAAATTAAAAATTACACACGAGGAAACTAATCAAATTAGGAAATTCAAGATTAGTATGCTTGTGCACAAATATGAGTTGTTTCAAATGAATCTTGATGAAACTATTTTCGACATGTTTACTAGATTTACTAATATTATAAATGTTTTAAAATTTCGTAACAAATCTTATACTAATGTTGAATTGGTGAGAAAAATTCTTAGGTGTCCACCAAAGAATTGAGAGCCGAAAGTCACCGCCATACAAGAACCTAAAGACCTCACAAAGTTTACCATTGATGAGTTCTGGAGTTCACTCATGACTCATGAACTTATCATGAATGGCGATGAAGATGAAAGGAAAAGAAAAAAAATCTTGCTTTGAAGTTATCTATTAAAAATGATGATATTTGTGATGATAGAGAAACTAGTAATGAAGATGGGGAGCTTGCTATGATCACAAGAAAATTCAAACGATTTCTAAGAAAGAAAAAACAAAGTGAGAAAATACCTTCAAAGAAAGACGTCATTTTATGCTATGAATGCAAGAAACCCGAATGTCCAATACTCAAAAAGATAAAAAAACAAGGCCAAAAAGAAAAATGTGGTAATATATTGGAGTGATAGTGAAGAAAACAACTCCAATGAAGATGATAATGACTATGAAGTTGCTAGCCTATACTTAATGGTAAAAAAAAAAAGATGTGGTAGATTACTCTATTGATGTTACATGATAGAGAAAACAAAACTTTAATATATATATATATATATATATATATAAATGTGTATTTATTTTTTTTATTTAAAAAAAATTGTGACATACTTTAAAATGTTTTGAAAGTTATAGGTATGAATTTACTTGATGTCATATTGATTTGTGATATATACTTGATTACATTTTTTTACCACATGCATTTCTTAATATTGAAAGGGAGAGAAATATAAAATGTTGAGATTTATAAAGCATGTTTAATTTTGAATTGAATATATCTCTCATATGTAAACATATGTTACTTTTGTAGACTTCAAAAGAAAAATATTTATATGTTCATATTTTATGAAATTTTATCAATTTTATATATGATTATTTTTTTTGATGATAACAAAGGAGAGAAATATGTTAATTGATATGATAAACTTTTAATTGAATTTTTTTATAAACGAGTTTAAAGAGAACATACGTTGGTTGAGGGGGAGTTTGGATTATATTTATCTCTATTTTTTTTACTACTCTCTTGAACATAATATATATATATATATATATATGTATAAATATTTATTTTACTTGAAGTGTTTTTATAAGATAAATCAATCGAAAGTTGTCATCATAAAAAAAAGAGATTGTTATTCCTAAATTTTTTCATATAGAATTCTATATATGGTTTTAATGATAACTTACTTTGATTTATAAATGTTTTCTTGATTAAATATATTCAATACTTTTAATTCTTGATCTAGTTAGCATAATTAAGTTTTGCAGAATTATGATGAACTTGAAAGAGAAATCAAGAGTTGAAAAGTAATATCGAAATGCTTAAGAATCATGTTTTAAGAAAGAAAATTAGAGAACGTAATTTTCTTCTAAGGTTGAAAATTCGATGAAATTATATCCTATGATACAGTCATAGTAGTTTGCCCATATCTTTTGATCTAACTGTTGGATTGATCTGATTTTTATGGGGTTAGAAAGAAAACTCGAATGTCTAATTGTAGTGTTTTATAAAGTTTTCATAAAAAGAACGTCATGTGAGACAAAAATAAACTGGAAAGTAACTTATTGGATTTGAAATTCAAAATATGACAACTTAGAGATAGTCATGATTATTTGACCATATCTTTTTGTCCAGAAGTCCAAATGATTTGATTTTTGAAGTTATGAAAATCTAACATTCATATATACATTTGATATATTATATGAAGTTTTAAATTCAAATGTTATCTTGGTGAAACACAAGGTGAAAGAAGATTTAGTGCAACAGAAATTCAAAGATAACAGTTAGAGAGACAGCTTGAGTAATTCACTTATATCTTTTGATTCAGATATTCAAATGCTTTGATTCTTGAGGATATGGAAAGATAACATCCATATTTACATTTCATATCTTATAAAGATTTTCAAAATCGAAAGTTTACTATATAAAAAAGCTAATGAAAGTTAACATAACTATGCAGAAATTCAAATATACCAACTGGGAGACAGCTTGAGTAACTTGATCATAACTTTTGATCTGAACATCAGATCGAATTGATTCTTGCGGTTATAAAAAGCTGACTTCCATGTTTACAATATTGCTCTTACAACCATTTTCAAATTCGAATGTTATCAAAGAGAAAATTAAGATGAAAGTGAAGGCATCTGATTTGAAATTCAAAATTCTGTCTGGCAGCAGCTTGCTCAACGGGAAGATATTTTCAATATTTTCTTAAATTGCTAGAAACAGATTTAAAGTTACAAATCAAGTATAATTCTTTATCTATAAATAAAGATACACTTGAGGAGCAAAAAAAAAAAAAAAAAAGAATTTGTGCATCAAAATGTTATTTATCCTACAAAGTCTTTGAGAGTTTCATTATATTTTATTTTGTAATATTTTGAGAGCTTATTGGTATATCTATTCTTTGAAAGAATTATTTGTAAACAAGAGTGGTTGTACTCTTGTTCTTTCTTTTTATAAGGGAGAAACTAACTAGGAAAAATAATTAAAGGTTGGGTAAAACTAGCATCTGTACAAAAACTAGTTAGAGTGAGTGATCACTTGGTTGTGTATGACTAGCACCTGTGTAAAAACTAATTGGAAGAGTATGACTAGCATTTGTGAAAAAAAACTAGTTATAAAAGAGGATTAGCGCTCGGGTTAAAAGACTAGTGACTATATCTACGATTTAGATATAGTGAAAAAAAATCTCAAGGAAGGAATTTTGAAGAGTGAACATAGACTTTAGAGTTAAAGTCAAACCACGATATATCTTAGTGTTGTATTCTCTTCTCTCTATCTCTTTCACTTTATAGTTTGAATTGCTTACATTTATTTACAAAATATTATTGATTAATTAATATTTGTTTAAATATTTAGTTAAAATTTTTAAATTATTATTTGTTGAATTATTGTTTAAATCTAATTCACTCCCCTTTTGAGTTGTCACTTAAACTGACATGATTGACAATCACATGGCCTCCTATTGTTTCAACCCAACTAAAAAATGAACCAAAATCATTAAATTAATAACAATTGTGTCGTAGAGACATTTTCATCATTATCTCTATAAAATGAATCATTAAAAAAATAATATACCCTAAGATAATTTTTTAAAGTCAAAATAAAATGTTAACTTTCACAGAAGCATTATTTTTCGTTTCAGTTAAGCTCTGTTTGGAATGCGAATTTTCAGTAAAAAAAAAAAAGTGAAAAAAAAAACAAAATAAAAAAACATTTTTATTTTTTTTTCTCACATTTTTCATTTCCTTTACTTTCCCTATCAAAAATCCAGACTCCAAACAAACCCTTAATCTTTCACAGCCCCCTCTATTTTGCAGGTAATCCAAGTTTTGCACAACTGAGTTGCACGATTTTCAGTCAAATCGCAAGGGATAAAATGTAACTTTCCATAAAATAAAAAAAGTACATATATTTATGTTTATTTGTGTGACATTATTAATTGACTTAGTTAGGCTTAAATATATATAATTCTTAATAAAGCTATACTGGCTTTTTTAAAATTTGATTGAAGAAAACGCAGGCTGCTTTGTTAATTATAGTTATATCGACAACACTCTCTCCATTGGGAGACCACACATGAGAAAGGAAAACCATATACAGATATATACAGCCACTAAGATTATGGACTTCTAGCATCTCCTAGAATGTAAATTAAAGAAAGAGTTTGGGTTTGGAAGAGAGAGATTGCAGACTGACATGAATGCACCTGTTAGCTGTAATGCTGTTAATCTGCAGGAAGAAGCCCTTGTTTAAGGTGTCTAACAGATATTTTGAAGGTAGTATAAGATAAAAGAGTGTTTTGGTCGCCAAGATGATGGTTGTAATACCACAAATTAGTACAAAAATCATATCCAGGCTAGAATTGTTCAAAGACCAAACAAGGCACAAACACAAGAACTTTTCCAAGTCGTCTACGCAACAACAGGCACAGGATTATGCATGCTACTATGAACAGCTGATCTCAAGAATGGATCAAAAGCATTACTCACGTTTCATTTTAAAGAAATGGATGAATCTACCATGTGCAGACATCGAAAGAGTGAATGTGTTGCAGTTCTGTTCCAATCGGCTGCTTGGGAAGATGCATGGTTGTGCATTATAACACTACTTAAATTAACACAACCTACATCACTTGGGTGTCTTTTTTTTTCCCCTCAAGCTTGAAAGAAGAAAGCACAATGAAGAGAATATAAGAAACTGACACAGTAATCCCCCGATTCATGGATAGGCAAAAAAGAATACAAATAAAAAAGATCAGGGCCTCAAATATTGTAATGATGCATTGCAAAATCAATGTGTAATTTAGGGTGCAGTTGATCAACACAAGGTTCACTGTAGAACTACAAGGTATTTTCAACTAGCAACTTTGAAAGATACAAAATTGATTCATCAAGTGATGGCATCGGGCCAAACAAGCAATTTGAGGGGGAAGGGGGGGAAAAAATAGATAGAAAAGCTCACTTATTTGCTTCAATGAACTCTTTGTACTCTTTCTTCATTTTGACCCCCGAAACATTCCTGCATATGCAGCATAGAAGAATTTATGGCAGACAAGGACAAGGTGTTTTATATAAGCTAAATTTAGGCTAATTACGTGAGAAACACTCCTGCATATGCAGCATAGAAGGATTTAGGTTTTTGTCATAAAATTCTTTTCTTTTTTTTTTTGTTTAGTTACCTATAAAGAATGAATATGTAAAAGTACTTTAATTTCCCTTTTGTTTTCCTTTCCTTGACAAATCCAAAATCCAAGCATATAATTTAAGTTGTGGAACAGCCTAAAGCAAGTTTTTAGTATACTCTGCACAGAAGAAGATACCAGTTGAAATTGCCTAATATGTACAAGTAAATCTACTGTTTGATATATTTATAGTGCAATTCAAAACTTTATCTCATCAGATGATTGCACAAGGAAGACCTAGGGTAGTTGCAGGAAAGAGAGGAAAATACTGACAAATGAAGGAATTCTTTGCCCTCAAAAGGGTTATTTAAAACACACCCCCCCCCCCCCCCCCCCCCCCCCCCCCCCCCCCCCCCCCCCCCCCCCCAAAAAAAAAAAAAAAAAAAAAAAAAAAAAGAAAGAAGAATGTAGAAGAAGAGAGATCGAACTACTGAGAATGGGAAGCAAGACTAGATATCATGCATACAGATCAAAACACAAAAAATGACAAAATTTCACCAACCTGATCATTTCCTTATTCTTAAAAAATTGCACGCATGGTGTGCCCATAATTCCAGCTGCCTCTGCAATCTCAGGATCTTCCTCAATATCGATTTCAATGAAATGTACATTCTGATCAAATTCATCTATCACCTGCCATATAAGAAATTCAGAAAAAAAAAGTCAAGCACAAAAGTAGTTAGTCATTTCACAAACGAAAGCCGAAAAGAGAAACAGACACATAGTAGAAAAGAAAAAGAGAAAAAAAAAAAAAAAGCTTCTTGTTTATGAATTGAAACAAGAGACATGAAAGGACATAACACTTAGGTGCATCGGAGGGATTTCAAAAGTTTATCATCTCTTTATTCACTGTAAGGCCCCTGTTTCTGTACTCTCTTCCAGGTTTTAACCACTAGGCACCTTGGGTGCATCAGAGGGATTTTGAAAGTTTATCATCTCTTTATTCACTGTAAGGCCCCCGTTTCCATACTCTGTTCCACATGTTTTTTTTTGAGGAAAATTCTGCCAAACAATACTAGGAAACAAGCATTAATCCTTTCAGACTTTACACACAACACTCAACTATTCTCCTTCCTTCCCCCCACCCAAAAAAAAAAAAAAACCCACAAAACCCCCAACTTTCCCAAAAATGCTGTCCTCCTCACCTCTGCCTTTCTTTTTCTCAGCAACATGCCCCTTTTTCTTGTTCTCGTCACGCCTACTCTTGCTCTCCACACATCCCCCCTTTCTCGTTCTCCCCACGCCTCTTCTTCCTCTCTACGCACCCCCTTTTCTCATTCTCCCCATACCTCTTCTTCCTCGCCACCTGTCCCCCTCCACTTCGGCGAGCCAGTGGCGTCTGCTCCTCCATCATTTCAAATCCAGCTGCTGCCTCTGCCCAGATAGGGATAGTCAACTGCCACAAGCCAATCCTAATCACAACCCTCGCTGTAATAGCCCACTGCAGGTTACTCTGACCTGTCATATGTTTCCATGAATCCTCCACATTGGCCATCGATTTCCTGAAACACTTAGCACCACAAGAAAGCAGGAAGACCCACAACTCTAATCCAGATCGACTTGGCTTGTTTCTCTGATTTGTAGCACCCAAAAGTAGGGCAGCACCAATGTAAGAACACTGGGTCCCCTTCAAAGACCCACCCATTCAGATCCAAGATTCTGAGTGTCTGCTTCTGATGGCAATTCAAACATGAAAAAGGGCCACTCAAAGACAAAGCTTCCACACCGGCCCTGCCATTCTTTGATTCACCCACTGCTGCATAGCCTCCACCAGGGCACTGGGTGGACAAATGAAAACCCAACTCCATCCACCACGCATTGCCACAGGAAAACCATCCTATCCTGACAAGAGATGGGATCCACAACAATAACAACTCCAAAATTCCCTTTTCCCAGTTCTGGCCAAACCTTTGAGCGTAAGTCTGGCCATGGCTGGATATCAGCCACTTCTCTGTGGGACCTGAAATGCTTAGGTCCTTCTCTACACCTAAACACCACAACCTTCCTCATACCTCCATCCACATCACTCCACCCCCTTGTAACACCTCTGGCATGCACACCACTCACCTGCACCCCTCCTTGAAGGTGATCAACAGCACAAACCTTCCTCGCACATTATCCCTCCCTTTGATCACCATATAATTAGAACCTCCCAAGTCTACCTTCTCAAATCTGAACTCAGATCGAGAGACAGAGGCCTCACCAGAACTTAACAAAATCACAACAATTTCTCCTCCCACCACACAAAACGCATTAACCCCCTTCCTCTCTCCATTATCTTGAACACATCGTTGTCGCCAGTGATTTTGGAGGCATCATCCTCTCACCACAACTCAAACGACTTCTGGTCAGCTTGGACGAGCCATCTCCTCTGGTTGACTACAGGGGATGGAAACATGTTATCCACCAAAGTCCAATTCTAATCTCAGTCGCAGATTTTGTAACTCAGCAAGAGTCCTGTTCAACTCGACTCAGTTTGTCCCGGGATCCTATTCCAAGTATGTTACCTCTAATCTCTAAAGCCTCAATTAATATACATTTATAGTTTTCTAAGCAGGGTGGCCTGCTGATTAACAGAAAATCAGTGTTTTCTTTTCGGGGGTTATCAACAGAGGTAAAATCATGAAGTGTTTGGATTTTGTTGAAGGGAAGCTTCCGGTTTGATATTTGGGGGTGCCTCTCATTTTGACAAAGTTGAAAAATGATGATTGTATCACACTGATTGCCAGAATAACCAATACAGTTCAATCTTGGGCAAACAAAGCCATGTCATATGCTGGTAGAATGCAGGGCCTCCTTGTTTGTGTTGCCTGGTGGAACTATGGACAAGGTTGAGCAAATTTTAAGATCTTTTTTGTTGAGTGGAACTGACCTTAAATCTTCCAAGGAAAAAATTGCTTATGATACTGTATGCTTAACTAAAGGGGAAGGTGGTTTGGGCATTAAAAGTCTGCGTGATTGGAATAAGGTAGCTACTATCAAGCATATCTGGTTCTTATTGGCTCAGAAGGAGACTTCGATTTGGAGAAACTGGGTGCAAAAGTGTTACCTGAAGGGGAAGTGTTTTTGGGAAGTTAAAATTCCCCAGAGCTGCTCCTGGGTGTGGAGGAAGATGCTGAAATTGCAAGATACAGTGAGGCCCTTAATTAAGTATAAGATCAGTGATGGGACTTCTACATTTCTATGGTATGATAATTGGCACCCATGGGGGCCTATTGCTAAGGCTGAAGGGGAGCGCATTATCTCTGAATCAGGCTTATCTAAAGATGCTAAGGTGTGTGCTATTGTGCAAGGTAACAGGTGGAAATGGCCAGCTGCCCAAACTGTCAATATTTTCCAGATGAAGAGAACTATTCCACCCCAACTTCAACCGTGTAACAAGCCTGATGCTCTTCATTGGAACCCCGCTGCAAATGGTGAATTCACTGTAGCTTCAGCTTGGGATTAATTTAGAGCTCGGAAGACGGCTGTGGAATAGAGGAATTTGGTATGGTTCCCAAAGCACATCCCTCGGTTCTCTTTTATTTTGTGGATTGCTGTTAAGAGCGGTTGAGTATAGAGGATCAGCTTGCTGGTTTTGGTTTGGTGGAGGAGCCCAAATGCTCTCTATGTGAAGCCAGTGAAGAAAGGCATGATCACTTGTTTTTTCAATGCCCTTTCTCTACGTAAATTTGAGCAATGTGCAAAGAAAATGCTGTGTGAATTGGCCAGTTCAGGGATGGCTTCATTTGGTCCATATGTTATCAGACCTAATCAAAGGCAAGTTGTCCTTTAAAACACTTATTTGTAAACTTGTTTTCTATGCTTCCATCTATGCTATTTGGACCGAGAGGAATCGAAGGAAATTTCAAAATGAAAAGAGAGAAGCTACCTGAAGGAGATTATTCAGAATGTTATAGGGCGCTTGGAGGGTCTCGCAAATGTTGTCATGGATCAACCAAAAAGGTTCTTACAACAAGAATGGAACCCACCACTCTTAGTTTTTGGTTCTGGTATGTAAATTTAGTGGGGTTGTTCCATGTCTTTGTATGGTGTGCTTTTATGCAACTGTAAGAAGTTATGTTTGAGGGTTTTGGCTTATTGTAAGTAGTTCTCTTTTTTGCTTGCCATTTGGGGTTGCTTGTAGGTAGTTCTCTTTATTGTAGGTAGTTCTCTTTTTGGCTCGTAACTTTAAGGAGTTTTGTCAAATGAAATAGATATGTGTATTATTTAACTATTCCCATGCATGTTTACCACCATTCTAGTTTTATTTTTCCCAACAAGAACAAGATTAAATACTAAGCGGGTAGCAAAAAGACAGCTAGATTCAACAGGAATATAAGTTCTCTTAAAACTCAACAAATGAATGTAAAGGACAAAGAAATCACTCCTTTATCCAACAGTAAAAGGTAGCAAGCATCATTCCCTTCAAATTGTGATAGGTATCCCTTCGCCCTTGAAGGTCGTCCTATTTCTCTCTCACAAGTACTCTATATCACACAATGAGTAGCCTCCCATGTCTTCCTCACTCTCCCTCCGACATCCCCCACCTAGCAAACAACTTGTTCATAGAACACAGCATCACCCACTCTGCTCCCAACACTGAACACACCTAACCCCATAATTCTCTAGCCATGAGTAGTATAGGAGAAGGTTCACACTCTCCCTTAACATTTTTGCTCCTCTGGTTACTAATTCTTAAAACAACCTCATGAACAACAGCCCATGAAGAAAAGGGAACCTTGGCTAGTACCTTAGAATGCAAACTCCCCCCAAGAGATAGAGGTCTCCCCCTCCCTACAAAGCTTCTGATAGAAAGAACTATCAGAGAACATGCCATTCATCCTAAATCGAAGCATCGTCAAGCAACACTTTAACAAGCCATTTTCTTTTTTTTTGGCCTTCTTCCTCTTCTTCTTCCTTTTTTTTTTTTTTTCTTTTTGGTTGGGGGGGAGGGGGGAGGGTTGGGGGGGTGGTTGGTTGAGTGGTACATGGTGATGTTACTTTCATGCATTTTTCAGAATATTGTTGCGTTTTCAATAGTAGGAATGTGTAATAACTAAGACTGGTGCGAGCAATTTGGAAAGCTCGTCACCAGAAATTCCTGCACCTTTAACCTTTTTTTTTTTTTTTTTTTGTGGGATAAGTACATGTATACTTGGGTTTTCAAAAACTATTACATTATATAAAACGTTGATCGAAATTCCCCAAGCCAAAAAAAGTGCTACACAACAGGTTTATATATGAATTTATAACCAAACTTTGCACTGATGATAAACTTAAAGTTTTGTCCATAAATAAACATTTAAAACCTAAACATGCATTCAGAATTACAATTCATGCTCTATTGAATAAATTCTAGTACCTTGCTAAGGATTGGCTTCAATGTCCTACAAGGACCACACGTTGGTGCTGTGTATAGTACACATATAAGCCTTGGACTTTCATGGTACAATTTTCTTAGAGCATACTGTGGGCAAGAAAAAGATCAAGCTTAGAGCTTAAGAGAAAATTATAACCAGGAACTAACAATCTGATCAGATATCAGTACAACATAGAAAATTCATTATATTAATGAAACATACAAGCCTCAGTAAAAAGAATATATACCTGGCCCTTGTGTTTTGTAAGTGTGATGTCAAAACCCTCATGTGCATCTCTATCTGTGAGTTCCTTCTTGACCTCTTCAGTCTTGGGCTGATAAAAAATAAATTAAAAATTGCACGCAATAATGAGATTCACATAAAACCATGGTTTTACACCCACTATATAAGATGGCATGCCCTATATAATATTCCACAAATTAATACCAACTTTCAAGTTAGAATGACTAACTGAAATATGAACTTAATTTGCCACAGCTCAAATGAACCTATTGGCTTCTATGCAAGGGCTGTTTGAAAGGATCATGAAGCAGAATGCAACCAGCCACTGCAGGATTTCAGGCCTTGGGTCAAGATGGCAAAAAAATTGTGTGGCCCAGTCAGGTTTTGCACAGTGGGCGTGGCCACCCAAGTTGATGTCAAGCTCTATGGTTGCTTTGGAATGGACAATAGTTTAAGGCACAAGGAAGTTGACCTGTTTCACAGATTCAGCAGTGCTCTTGTCCTATCTTTCTAGGATGGAAGACAATAGATGTGATATCAAAAGTGTTATGTATGATATTCCTTTTCCCAATTCAGACCTTATACGATTGAAAGAACTAAAAGCCTCCATCTTTACATTCTTGACTCTAGTAATAAAAGTTAAATACAAATAGGGAAAGTATTATTGAGATTGTTCCTTTTAATCGTAATCAAAGATGTTTTCTTGTCTCTCGTTTCTTTTCCGAACAAATCGAAGAACCTAATGGATCGAACTCATCCTTGGCTGCTATGAAAGATATTGGCCTTCCCTTGCGGTAATGGCCATTGGCTTGTAGGGCCTGCAGTGCCTTCTTCCTGGACTAAGGTGACGCAGTGAAATTGGTTTATACAGGTAAAAGTCTGAGAGTGGCAAATGACTAAGTCCAAAGTCCATGAAGTACTTTGACTTTTTGCTGATCATTCATGCAGAGGGTGGTTCTCAGGGCTGTAGTCTTTGCAAAGTGATAAAACAAAAAGGAAAGATGGAAGAAACCCTCGAGAATCTGGAAATTGTGCCCAAAATTCTGTCGAATGGGCGAAAAATCTGGTCAAGTGGAACCCTAAGCATGTCGAATGGGCCAGAAATCTAACTGGAGGTTCAAACTTTACTGGTTAAAGGACCAGGTGGGTAGAGCGGTTCAACTGCCTGATCCACCATTGCTTTTTGCATATTGGTCATGTTTTAGTTGTCACACAGTACCATATGCTGCCTGCTTCTCTCTTCTAGCCTCACAAGAATCCACCAAAAATGTAAGAAAATACAACATGTTAAATGGGAAATATATCCAAGGGGGAAATAGAACACAATCAGAATTTAATATACCTGGTGAAATTCAACAAGGAGATTATTACTTGCAAGATATCTCTCAACTGATAAAGCAGCAATGCATCCTGAACCAGCTGCAGTTATGGCTTGCCTCCATTCATGATCCTATATAAAGATCAAAAAACAAAAATAAAAAATAGTCTCAAATAATTACAAAGTTCAATTCAAATACAAATCTGCAAGAGCTTGATATACATGTTGAGCCCATTCCCCAAAAGCTTTAAGGTTTTGAGACAAGTAGTCCCTAAACATGTTACCAGAGCTCTAGTGCTTATTGTTTAGAAAGGCCAAGGGGGGAGGGTTTGTCTAACATAATGGAGGAACTAAGTGTCCAATGCAAATAACAATGCTCCCTATAATGCATATCTACAAGCTAAGTCACATGAAGTCTATCACAAGACAAGGATACAATCTGTGTACACCAAGACGGTAGATCCCAAAGAAGTTGGACACAAATATGAGACAGTGCCACATTGACATTTTTTAACAGTGACTGCAACTGTGTGCAACATATCATTATGGAAATCCATGTGTCGAACAAACCAATGCCTAAGTGCCCAACCACCCAAATTAGCAACCCACCACATTCGACAAACCATCAAATGATACCACCCCAAATCATGCTTTCCTGTATCCCGCACACACCACCAAAAAAAAACTTCATAAGCAAGGCTGAGATTAAGCCTATGGTCCTCTCATATGACATACAAGTCATATAAAAATATCCCATTTGGCCCAAGTACAAACCCCACATCCATGTAGATAATGCAGCAATAACAAAAGGCTCAAACCTTAAGGCATAAGCAGCATTGGCTCCAATCCACTTTCTAAAAGTCCGAGAATAACAGTTGTGAGAAAGAAGAAAGAAAGGAAGCAACTCTAGGATCCCACCTAAAACTCCCGAGGACGACCCCCCCCCAAACCAAAAAAAAAAAAAAAAAAACCAAAAAAAAAAAAAAGAAAAAAGCACAAAGCACCATACAAAATCTTAAAAGCTTCACACAAATTTAGCAAAACTCATCTCTAATAAATAGGAAGATTACATGTATAATTATGGGCTGCCAGATTTCTCCTATTCCTACATGGTCTATGTCTCCAAAATAAGAAAAACAACTCATGGGCGATCCTTACAGTCCATGTCCAAAATCTTACAAAATTACCAAAATACCCTAACAACTAAAACCAATAAATCTGCCTGGCAGCCTTCTAAACAAAACTATAAAAACATAAAAATAAGACTAAATTGAACCTAAACATTATTAAACAAAGTCTTAGGTGTGCTCCACGTAAAATCCTAAATTTGGCCTTTTATCAACAACTCACAAGATAATTTATTTACCAATGCATTTAGACAGCATTGGATTTATTACTCATTCTATACAAAGATGTGGATAGTAAGTGAAGTTATTTTATTTCTTTTTGCTGGTCTCGAGTTTCTTGCAACTTACTAAAAAATGCCTTAGAAACTGATTGAACAAGGATTCAGAGTCAAAATGCTATTATAGGGTTTCTATAGCTATATTTTCTATATTCGAATTATGTATACAGACTAAGAAGGGAACATGACTTTTGTTATATGAGCCCAAATTTATGAAAGAAAGAACTCATTACGTTGTAGAGGCTTCCCAATTAGTACTAAGGTATATGGGTCGACAAACTAAAGGCTAAAAGAGGAATTATCTGCAACTACTGATTCTTTTTACAATCGAATTCAATGTTACAACAAAGAATTCTGTTATTCTAATTTCCACTTATTTCCAATAAACTAAGTTAACTAACATATTTCCCAATTTCTAGCAAATTATTCTGGATAGGAACTAATAGCTTCTTAATATACAAGATGAACTACTTTCCCCAACTCAAGTTAATACCTGACTGCTTTACAACGAATCATTAAATTTTCTTGTCTGATTGCCCAGGTCCAGTTATTCTACCATAGATTTGATCAATAAAAGTTCTAAGGAAAATTCTCAATCCATTTTCTTCCGTAAGACACAAGTGAATGGGTCCATGTGCATTTATTAATGCACGTGGATCCATTCACTAGTGTCTTTGGGTAAGAAAATGGATTGATAAATTGGTTCATATATACCATTACTCAAGTTCTAAACTTCTCAAATTTACCTCTGCAGACAACACCGCTTGTATTGCTCTCTCACAACTCTGTTTTCACAGATTAGGCTGCTCCCATTTCACTCGTCGTTGTGTATCGGAAAGAGGGGTTCTACCTATGCTTGGTTGGGAAAAGGGTGAATGGTCCCAAAAGGGATGAGAAAAACCACAATAGAAAGAACAGGGGGTCATCCACTTCGTCGCTGAGTAAAAGATTTCCATGACTCTTGAGTAAAAGATTTCGGATGGCAGATCTTCTTGCGAAGTCCTACACCACTGTGTGATTCCGATACTTAGTATCCAAACTCCAGATATTATCCCTTGAGGCATCTTGAGTTTGAGGACCAACTCAATGCAGGTCACATGACCTACAGCACGGCCTTTAGAGTCCCCCGTAGACCCAATATCAGATAGCACATGAAAGCAATGCATAAAAGATTTCCACAAAAAATAATGAAATATGAAATTAGATAAGTGAAACACACAACTGAACAATGAAAAAAAGAAAATGGAAGATTTTACAAATCATGTGATAAAAAAGACCACAGTACCAGCTAGTGTGTTGATCTGTCATACCATCCGATGAGATTTCAAAAGGTAAAAAAATAAGTTACAAGGTACAAAGAGAAGAGCTAAAATGAGATTTGGTTTCACAAGTGGCAGCTTACAGGATTTCAGAACGAGGATATTTGAGGACTCAGAAGGCAAGTAATTTACAGTTTTAATGGTTATATTAAAGACCAATCAATAGGGAAGGGATTAGAATTGATTTAATATGATTCGTAGGGTTTTGGGGCCGAAAAGTGCAATTTTTTGAGAGATGGGAACAATAACACGAGAACACTATTTTGAGTTCTTGTGAAGAGAAAGAGAAGAAAAGAAAGAGAGGGAGAAGAAAGGCTTACCCTCACAAGGGCTATCCAAAATCACATAAACACAATCTCAAATTCTCTGAAGCTGTGTTTGGAACCCGGATTTATCAAGGGAAAAACAAAGGGAAAGAAAAAGGTGAGAGAAAAGAGAACAAAATGAAAGAAGATTTTTTTTCTCTTTTCCCTCACATTTTTTTTTTCCTTTTCTTTTCCATCACCAAATCCTTGATCCAAATATAGCATAAATCTCAACTCTCTATTGAAAAGAAAGATTATAGCATATTTATATGCCACTAGATTTCTCCTGTTTTCACTAGGACTCGAAACTCCAAAATTAGAAAAGTAAAAAACTTTAACCAGCTAGAATGTTCTAATAAAGAACTCCAAATTAGACCCAAAATAATATTTGGCCCATAAGATGACCCATGGGTGATCCCCATAGCCCACACCTAGCAACACTAAAAGTTACCAAATTACCCTTCACTTCTGGAACTTGATAAAACATAAATAAATCTGTCTAATAGAATACTAAATCACAATAGACATAAATAAAGACTTAGAATTAATCAAAACTTCATTACATAATGCCCTAAACATGCTCCATGCGAAATTTCAAATTTACCCTTTCCTTGCTCGGGTGCTCTACATCAATCATCTCCTCCTCTAGCATAATAAACTTCCTTTCTATATTGTTTACTCAATCATCTTACAAAACGTTTGAAGATAAAAGGAAATGATTATGACATAATAGGGATTGTCATTTCTAAATGAAAATCACTGTCAATTCCTTTAATTTTTTGGGTGATAATATCTTGCTACTGTTGGACTACTACAACATGTGCTTTGCAATTACAGCTAAATATTTGTTATGCGTGTTCAATATGTACTGTATTGGCATTACATATTTCAACATATCGTAGTATCTTCTTATACAAGAGAAAACCTGTCCAAGACAAAGCAGTTCTCTTAATGTGTTTTAGAAAAATCCACAACCGACCCTGTTGATGCTAGTGTGCATTGAGTTATATGAATCAGTATTGATCGATCCTCTGAATCATGACTAGTAGTCAAAATTATTGGCTCTAACATATTGTGTCCTCCACATATACTTTACTCAAACTATAACTAAGTCCTCTTATAGAGAAAAAAGATAACGTATCATGCAAATTTTTGTCACACTAGGATTTTATTCATCTCTTCCATCAGATATATGAATTGGGCCAGCGACCTACAACAGGCAAACCAAACCTGTCCTACACCTGTACTAATGTAGTATCATTTAAAAAACAGGTAATTAATCCGTTTTGACATACGAAAGAAGCACAGTTTTGGGATGCATAATGAACCTGGAGAGTTCCATAGAACATCAAAACTGAAGCATGAATTAATCAAGTAAATTTTTCCATAATTACCTGTACATCGCCAGCTGCAAATACACCTTCAACAGAAGTTTTTGCATTATCCTCCTTCACCAACACATAACCTGAGCTGTCAAGTTCAACTTGACCTTCCAACAGTTCACTGTTTGGTGAATGACCTATACCATAGAATAAGCCTTTTGCCTCAAGCACAGATTCCTCCCCAGTATCAATTCTTCTAACCAAAATGCCAGACATTTGCCCTTTCGTATTGCTAACAACATCCACAGTCTCTGTATTGAAGTGCACCGTGATATTTGGACTGTTGTAAACTCTGAAACATTCGCCATAATCAACCTGTTAAACAAACATTCAGGGAGTTGAAACTCAACATATAAATTGTTCATTAGTAATTCAATTCACCGAAAAAGGGGACGAAGAGCGACCCATTAAATACATCAAACTCAACTAACAAGACAGAATCAGACCAGAATTGTGCAGCCAAAAAAAAGAGGGAGGGAAGAATAAGGAAAGAGAGAGAGGAAGGAAAACAAAAATAACCACCCTGAAGAAAACTTTGGATCAAAATTTCGTATCCAGATATCATAATGCCCCGACAAACAATCATGGGAAATAAGTTAGCCTTCACAATCTAACAACATGATCACAATCTAACAACATGATTTAAATACAGCATTTTAAATTCTGAGTATCGCATTCTAGCTGGACCTGGTAGCACGGGTAACAATGTATCTATTGGTTATGGAGATTATTAAGGGATGATGTCCGTAATTTCATCTATATCATATGTTACATGAATTAGATGAAATTACAAAACATTTTATTTAATATCATATGAATAAGAGCTGGGAAATATGTTACATGATCATCTTTTTCTTGTCCAAATTTTCCCCACTTTTCTCTACGAACCATAGCAGTAATTTATCTACCTTCTTACAAAGGTATCACTGTCGTTAATATCTATACAGGCTTCATTTCCAGTACTTTTTTAAATGGTGATGGCATTAATGTTGATTCGGAGAGGATCACAGGTGTGGTGAAACACAATATTATGCTTGATAATTACACTGGCAACAAAGAACATTCAAGGTTGGATGGCTTCCAACAAAGAAGCCACATGTGATGAGCTGCTTGCCCTTCTCAGCAGGGGAGATCGTGTGGTCGCCTCAAATCAAGAGATTCTTACAGGATTGGGAGATGGACTTGGTGATTGTGTTGTTCGGCATGCTATATGATAGTACAATCACTGACGTGGGATGGAGAGGATTTTTGGTGGGGGAAGGCCTCCAGGAATGGGACCACCCCCCACCCCGCGCACAACAACCACACACACACCACCCAAACAGCCATCCACTCTTCTCTTTGTCTTCCCCCAAGGTGGCCTTTTTTATTTGGTCAACTTCTTTGGAGTCTATTCTCACCATTGATAATCTTAGGAAGAGGAAGAAGTTCGTTTCGGATTTGGTGCTTGCATGTAAGAACATAATAGGATCACCTTATTCTACAATGTGCTGTGGCCAAGGATGGTTGGATCTTAATATTCTCTCTATTTGAGGTAGAATGGGCAATGGGAATGCCCTCTTCTATTGAAGGATTAATGGTTTGTTGGGGTCGCAGCTGCCCTAAAAGGAAGGATAAGCAAATATGGGAAGTTACTCCTTATTGTGTGATGAAGAGTGGAACTGAAGACCTTTTGAAAGAGCGGAGTCTCTTGTTCTAGTTTAAGGGAATTATGCTCATTTCCCTTTCTCTTTTTTTTTTTTGTTTCTATGCCAAAGTATGTCGATTTTTGTCTATCTTCTTTTGCAGATTTTTTGGAAAAATCGTACATGCCTATAGATTATAGGCAGTAGAGCTTTATTCTTTATAGTTGTCTTCGCCTCCTTATTGGCTTTTATACAAGTGATTTACTTATAAAAAAATAAAAATAAAAATAAAAAGATGCAATCCTAGGTCACTAGGATATTTTTAAAATTCATTCCTAATACAAAATGTGGCCTGCCCAGAGAGAGAGAGAGAGAGAGGACAAAAAGAATTTAAGAAAAATGCTTTTTTAAGCTATTTAAATTTATGAAAAACACAAGCTCTTTTAGAAATAAAGCTTAGATACTATCAGTTCGTCAAAATCTATTTCATTGCTATCAAAGAAGCAATATTTGAGAATGAAGAACACATTCTATAAGTTCACTTAACAGTAGTTTTTTTATGACAAGTTCACTTAATAGTTATAGATGATTGAGAGAGAGTCGGTTAGTTGTAGAGCTCTCTGGGAAGTGTGGTAGGCACTGAAATGGCGAGAAACCACCGGAGGTAGACAAGCCGAGAGCTAGGTCAGTCTTGGGAGGAGAGAGAAAGAGAGACGCAGTAGTGGAGAATCAGAGGTGATGAATCAAAGTCTCCAAGCTGCCAGAAGAGAGTGCTTGCTTGCTTTTCTCTTGGAGATGGAGATGGACATTCACTATCAAGGATCAAAATTTCATTTTGGTGTGTTGCTTCGATTAGCACAGAAACGGAAACGTTTCAAAAATGTATCGGAAGCATTTTGAATTTTCAGAAACATTCAAAAGCGACAAATACTAATATAGTAAAATACAACTTTTTGTATTTTTTTTTCTTTCGATATAAAAATTGTTTCAACATTCAGAAAAAAGTTTTAAATTTGTGTGGAAACAACTTGTTTTGGTGTACTATGTTTTTTTTTCTTTCTTGGGTGCATTTGTCTATGTTCAAGGGTGTTTTGATCAAGGTTTTAATTAACAGTAGCAGCTGCCTTAACGGTAACGGTGGCTGTGACACAGTTTTGGGGTATAACAGACATAGCCTAACGGTAGCAAAAATCAGAGTTGTGATTTTTTTTGTTCCGCGCCCAACTCTTACAAATCTTATCGACATGCATGCTTTTTTTTAGAATCACATATATTGAGGTTTAAAATGGGTTTTGGTAAATTTCGTTTGACCTATAGAGATGATTTAATATGTGTGCTACATTTTGTAGTATTTTTGAGTCATTGTTAAGAGAATTGACATATTTTCTTTTAATTTTATCTACCGTTTGTGTGGAGGGAAATGGGTTGAATGGCTGATATTATTGGAAGGATTCCTCTTTGGCTAATAGGTACAAGGAAGAGAAGTTTTTAGGCATTGTGTGTTTTGAGATACTAATATGATATAACTCATAACTTAACAATTTTATTATTCTAATTTTCTGTAAAATGATAAATTTTAAAAACATAAGCTAACAACTCTTAATAGGTCACAGACTTAACAGTTGGTAAGATTTGATATGACATATCCCATTACATTACTACATACACATAAATTGCCATTAGATATTAGCACAAAATGAATCTACTAAAAAAATTAAAAAAGAAACAAATGACTGACTGGTGGCACTGTGACAGCCACATGAGAGACCCATATATAATATGCTTATATTACATGTATTTTGTACCAAATTTTTTGAAAGGAATGGAACCCAACGCAAGAATCAAGATAGAAAGTGAGCAGTGAGAGACTCGAAGATTCGCGTGATTGCAGAGCAGTAGCAGTAGCTGTAGTGGCCGTTGTAACGGCTGTTACGACCCGTGAAACACCCGTAACAGCCTTTACGGCAACCGTTACTGCCTTTACGGTGACCGTAACGGCGATACACTTGACATTTATTCTCCCCACTATAGCAAGGTGTAACGGGTTCGGGACCAACTGGCATACAAAACAGTATTGGCGCTTTTTAAAACACTGGTTTCGATATAAACAATATAATTTCATTATTCTACGAGTGCTTTGTTTTTGGTCTCTTAGGAAAAGGAAATGTTTCGGCAGTTCAATGGAAACAAATGAAAATTTTGTTCCTTACTATATATAAAAGGGTTAGGCCAAGGGAACCAGCTCACCCAGCTGTCTTGAGGGCATATTCTCAAGCTGGTACAAAGGCCATGAGGCCCCCAAATGGCTTGACACCCAATTAGTGAAGTGACATCAACTAGTAGTGGTGCCGCTATTCTTTGGGCACTTGGGTTACAGAGATCGTGGGGTATAGAGCACACCACTTCTCTTGACTTGGTCCAGACTCTAGAGTTGTCTTCTTATGAAGATCTCTCTCTAAGACAATTAAGGTGCAAGCTCCCTAGAGGGAGGGATTGACAAACCCTTAACTCTAGCCACTGAGCTACATGCCCTTGGTGGTCCCAAATGGGGGTCATGAGGTCACTGGAGCACCCTATGACAGCACCAACCCTGAGAGAATTCCTAGGCCCTGCTCCTGACCTAGGCTGATGTGAGAGCATCACGAAGCCAAATAATAAGATTGGAGACAAGAGATTGAAGCACAGGAGGGACACACTTGAGTGAGGATCACACCACCAAGCCAAGGGTACTGAGCATGTCAATCGCCAGTAGGAAGGGCGTGCACTCAAGCAGAGCTATTCTAGGCTAAACCAAGGGGGTATTTTGAACTTCTCTGGGCCAGGGATTAGGAGGTGCTTAAAAACGTCCCTGAGCACCAAGACTCAAGTTTAAGACACCGTGTACATAATTGTTGCCAGACATGGCTCGACCCCGGAGGAGAGCATCGGAACAGATGGAGATGCGGTTGGTTCATGTGTCAGTGTCACCTCACAAGGCTCACATGTGGGTCCCTGAGTTCATGGAGATGACAACTTGGTGATGATGTGGCATGCCGTTGTACATGTACCCCCAATAGTAGCACACCTTTTCACGATATAACTTATCCAAACATGTTAATCATACAACAAATATAAATGAAGGAAAGAGATTCCCACAAGCAATTATACAAAAGATAAAGGAAAAAAAAGTAGCAAGAAAGTATCAACCAAAGTATTGCAGGGAAAGGCAACCCAAATAGCTTAAACCAAAAAAGCCTACGGGCCCTTGCAATGTATGTGGAAAATCAACCTAAACAAGTAGTTTGAATGAATTCTAAGTCCTACTCCAAGCAACTCTCCTATTCTTTGTTAGAAAACAGAAGAGACAAAAGAACAAAAAATATATGCAAACTGAAACAAGAAAAACTTCCACAATATCCAAACTGAAGAAAAGTGTCGCGAAGATAAGAAGCCTGTTGTACACTAAAAGGAAAGAACATACAAAACAGAAGCTTAAATAGATGACTCCAACTAAAGAAACACTTCAATAATCCCATACTATATTCATACAGAGGCAATACAAAACGAGCAGTTTTACACAGCCTGCTATAACAACTTAAGGCAAAAATGCAAAAATGGAAAATTACAAATAAGAAAAGGAATTTGAAAAAATATTTATAGTTCATCTTAACTCACCTATCTTGCATTGCTTTGGATGCCCTTAGTTGGTCCCTACGCACAAGTAAATGAATATGACGAGCATATTTAGTTAAGTACAATGCTTCCTCTGTAGCTGTATCACCACCTCCAACCACAGCAAGAACTTGCCCCTTAAATAGTGGCGATGCTCCATCACAAATTGCACAAGCACTAATTCCTCTGCTCCAAAACTCATCTTCACGAGGTAATCTGAGCCTTTTTGCAGTAGCTCCTGTGGCCACAATAACACTTTGGCACTTTACCTGAAAAACAAAGATGACCAAGCAAACTTCATGACTCTAAGCACCAAATACTAGTTACAAGGACCGATAAATAACAACACTGCAGCCATAGATAGGTGTGAAGGAGCAGGGTCACCAAAACTAGACACGTGACTATGGGGCATGGCTACACACTCAGCACAGCCAGAGCGTGTCATACAGAAATACATACATTCCAAAACATACACACATGCTTAGAGGGGGAGAGACAGAGAAAGAGAGTACAATGCCAGCAGATCATGAGACATTTTCTAATTATCAGCTAGTAATTATAACATTAAAATAACATAATGATATATGTCTATGAGCGTTAGAATTATCAATTGTATAATACTCTGCTCTTCAAGAGTGAGTGTGTCATTAAAGGTGGAATAATCAGCTTCTATATCATGGAAAAAATATATACATAGAGACGAAAAAGACTAAATTTCAAGTGCTTATCAAAAAATTAAAAAAAAATCCTAAATATCAGGTGGTCCACAGACACCATGCCACAGAAGTTTGCAAAACCTATACTTCCCATTCCATACTTTGCAATCCTAACAGAGATGACTATCATCAATACTACTCTGACATTGCACTTCACCTACAAAATAAAGGTGAACGAGCAAACTTCATGACTCCATATGCCAACTACTCACTGCTCAAGGACCAATATATAAGGACTCCATAGCCATAGACTTAGACAGGGGTCAAGAAGCAGGGACAACAAAACCTGCTATGTAGATGTTGGGGCTCAGGGACAAATGCTCAGCACCCAGAGCATCTCACACAGAAATGCATACATGCTAGAACATATGCACGCTCACATATGTAGAGAGAGAGAGAGAGAGAGAGAGAGAGTGCCGCACCAGCAAACCATGAGGCATTTTTAATTATAAATAATTGCTTAGAAAAAAACCATTCATAATTTTGAGGTTCCACATTGCAGCAATTCTTCTGCATATGAAGACTAAAATATGATAAAGTTTGGGTTTGTGGTTATATACAGTCTATAAAGTCTTTTGACTTATATTCCACTCTATGCTTGTTGAAATTGGGCTGTTCTGGGGCTATTACAGTAATATGAGAACAGTAACTTGGGCATTGTCGTAAAGGGGGCTAGAAGGCTAAGATGAGAAGAAAGACTGTGATAGTTCAATAGAACACCTTTGACCTGATTGATGAAGTGAAGGGAGGTGCAAGAGGTTAGAGCTGGTCAAGCGTGATGGGGTATTAGTAAATCGGTGAAATTTGGGGGGCTTTAGCTGATATGGGTGTGCAAGAAGATGAGAGAAGCTTTGTTGCCAATAAGTGGTGGTACTTTTTTTATAGACAGCTATAGTATCAAGGCCTCATAAATAGAGGCAGGAGCTTTCTAGGAGTGCTGGTTTATAGTAATGGGGCAAGGGGTTGGTGAGAGTTACAGACTCAAGAGGGCAAGGAAGGGTGGAAAGTTGTGGCTAAGACTTTTGGGGATTTTGCTCAGGAAAGGAAGTGAAAAAGAAGCAGACTTAGTGTTAAATCCTGGAAGCAGCAAAGTTGCTGGCTTGGCCAGAAAATTTTATTGGGGTGGAGAACAGTTGGGTGTCAAAAGATCCATGATCGCGCAAAGGGGTAGTCTCTTTCCTGCATTGGTGTTTGGTAGGTTGATTTGCGGGTTAGGAAATGCCATTGCTGAAGAAAAAGATTCAACTCGAGGTTGAAAAGAAAGGGGGTGTCCCCATTAAGGTTCAAGTGATTGAGCTAAATGGGGCCTTCTCCTCTTCTTGTTCTCGTCACAAAAAGATGCTCTTAGGGTTTTGTCACAATGTGCATGGAGGATGGGAGACATGCTGTTCTTCTTGGATTGGTGAAGTCTGAATGGGTGCTGTTATGAAGGCAAGGCTGGACCCAAGCAAGTTTGGGTTCACTTCTTGAGGCTACCCATATATTTGTGGGACAAACCAGTATTTTGGGCCATCAGTACACGTGGGGATTCTAAAGGATGATTAAGCAATGGCATGAAAGCCCACCACCAATGGGCTAGGGTGTTGGTTCAAGGTGCTGGTAGCAAGGTTCTGACCTTTGCGAGGGTGGTAATGGAATCAATGAGATTTGAAGTACCGGTGTGGCTGGAATCAAGACCTCGAGTAATTTATTGGGTTTAGAATAGGAGAGAAGAGTGGACAATCGCAGAGCCATCAGTGGAGACAAGGGTAGCACGTGGTGTGAACCAAAGGGTTTCGGCCTGAGGGATACGTGGCCCAGATCAAGATGGCTCTCAGTCTTTGAATTTCAAATAGGGTACTGCTGGGGTTGGTAGGGAGGAGTGGCTCCAAATGTGCCACATAGCAGGTCTGTTTCGAGGTGAGGCAACTCTCTAATGAAGAACTTTTTGTGCTTATGGAAATTAAACTCGACAGAGAAAAGGAAGGAGCCCATTGTAGATGGACAGGATGCTAGTCGTGGGACTGGGCTTTTATTTAAGAGGTCCAACAGGGGCAATAAGAAGAAGGATAGGCTTGCTTTTACTCATCATAATTCAATAGAAGAGGTAGCAGAGCAGACTAAGCTAACTCAGTCAAGCCCAAGGCCTAGTATAAAGAGCCAAACAGCTTTGGGTGTCTTCTTCTTCTCGTTTACGTGTTTATAAAATAATGGTTGTTAGCCCTTCCAATATTGCAATGCAGAGTTGAAGGGGATCATTATATGGAGAAGACAGAACTTTTGAAGAAGTGGAGAAATACACGCAGAGTACAAAAGAAGGGCTTCGAAGAGTCACTACAAGCAGTGGGAGTAAATTCAAGAAGCAAAGGAGGAGGGAGGCTTGATGATGATCAGGGGCAGAAAGGTTCCACTCTGCAAAGAATATGGATGGGGGTAGGGAGTTCAGAGGAAATGTGTGACTTAAGTCATTGACCTTAGTTATGAGTGGGGTCAACCATGGTATAGCGGTGCATAGGGACAGTTTCAGGATGGAAAATAGGTGGTGGGCTTTAGCTGGCTGATCAAGATGGAAGGGGTAAGGAAGGAGGTTGCAGCTTTGATTTTATTAGGGATCTGGAGAGCGTCATTCAGGGGTAACCCGAACCTTCTAAATTCTATTGGGGTGGATGGTATCGGGGTAGATGAGTTGGATGTTTTGTCTCCTGAGACTTGTCCTCCTTTGGCAATGATTAGCCCAACTTGTGCGAACTAGAGTGGGGAGGCTGAGTTCTTGGTGGAGGAGGAGGAGAAAGAATGACTTAACTGGGTACAACAGAAATTGAGAAATTTTAGCTCATTTTTAGGGTGCCTCGTGAAGGGTTTTTTGAAGCATAAATGCATTCTCTGCTGGAGGTTACTTAGAGAAAATGGAGGTCTCGAGTTTGCAAAGAAGAAAAGAGGAAAAGAGAAACTTCCATCCCAAAGAGGCAAAGGGGAGCTTAAGAATTTTGGAAATAACAAGGGCCAAAAGGAGGGGCAGAAGGGGAAAGTAGTTCGGAGAGGAAGGGGAGGAGCTTGACATTAATTTCTCCATCAAGTTGAAACTTCTTTGCTTGGCTATGCATGACTCAGACAAAAGGAATGTTATAAAGTCTATGATCCAAGCTTGGAGGATGCATTTGATATGTTGGTGGAAAAATTATTATTGATAACATGAGCGGCGACATCGTTTAAAGTCTATGGAGTTATTGCTTTGCGGATTAGGAGACTGTGGATGCTAAAGGGAGAGCAGGGGTGATATGGTACAGGAGAGTAGTGGGAAAGAGGCATATTTTATCCAGAAATTATTCCGTGCCTTGCCCTTTTCCAAATATTGAGGATGGGTTTTCTTGGGTAATCTGGTGCGTATGGCACTGTAATAGATGTGAATAGAAAGGAGATGTGGTTAGAGTAGTTGAACGCAAAAAAAGGATGGGCAAAACCATGGTCTATTGGTGGGGATATTGGTGCCATTTGCTTCCTGGTTGAACAGCAGGGTTTGTATTCATATTAAATCTTTTATAATGGAATTCTCATATTTCATAATTCTAATGGTGCAATAATAGGCATATGCTATCTCTATCTAGGATTGATAATTTTTTATTTCTATTGGGTGAGTAGAGGACTTTTAAAATGTTTCTCAAGTTGCCAATGCCAAAAGAGTTAGATTATGGGTGAATACATAGTGGACAAAGTCCTTTCCCTTTTGAAGGATTAAAAGGATGATGCAATGGTGCAAAAGTTATCAGGCGGCAGGAGACCTTGACTCCATTGTGGCCACAAAATTGTGATTGCTTAAAATGATCTTAAGATTGGAACAAGGAGAGTTCAGTGACTTTTCTGTTCAGAAGGCCAAGGTACTTGACATTAGTATGCAAAGGGATAGAAGAGAGGAAGACTGAAAAGGGTGGTTTGATAGCAGCAGAAGCAATGAGGGAGGAAGGGAAACAAAGCAGAGTTGGGGCGTGTTGTCTTAAGGGAGGAAATCAGTTAGAGGCATAAAGCTAGAACATTGTGGCTCAAAGATGGTGATAGGTGCACAGACTTCTTTCAAAATTTGGCCAACTCCCAAATTAGGCACAATCATGTTAGAAGTTTGTTGGTTGATGGATTGGAGACAATGAGGTAGGAGGAGATTCAAGATGGAGCGACTCAATTCTATAAAGAGGCTTTATTCGGAGACTTGTGATAGGATACCTCATCTGGATGTGTTTAAAGTTCATATGTAGCAATGTAATTCTTCAAGTGCAATAAATAATAAGTTTTGGAGGATTTTCAGAGCTTTTGAAACTTTTTTGGGAAATGTGTGATGTAATTCTAACCCCTGGTGTGATACCAATGGAATATAGGTGCGACGCCTAGAATTTTTTTCATCTTCTTCTCTTTCTTTTTATTTTTCTGCACTTCTAAGCATTCCAACTTCAAATCATATCTGATAAAATCCCTTTTCAACACTCAAACATCAAAGTTTCAAGTCCAACACCTTTCCTTCCTTAAGCATACACCTCTAGCCACATAAAACTACGGTTTACTGGTCCTAGTCAGCCCCAAAACACTAGCACTTTGCAACAACTTTCAAAACCCAAAAACTCCCATATATTTCCAGCCATCCAAGCCTTTAGTGCCTGTTTAAAATCAGCCCTAAAACAGCCACCTTTTGCCGCTGCCCCGAATAAATTTTGGGTTCACCATCTATAGACTATAGGAGATTTTTCCCTTCCCCCCACAACTCGTCCTACATTAGTTAAGCATTGTGGCCATCAGACTTCAAGCGATGGGTTGGATTGCACACAAGCAAGACTCCAACAGTCCAACCCAACTCAAATCATAAAAATTTCCAATAATCTTTCCAAACACTTCTTAACTAATCATAAGCAGGCCTATAACCAACCAGCAGCCCTAATAAGGTTAATATGGGGGTGTCATATTCATCCAACAAATCATTTAGTTGCAACACCATAACAAGGTCATTTCCAGGCAGGCAGATTAAAACCATCACAGCACCAGTTCAAGTCAAGTTTAATGTTGTTTCTAGGACATGGAACTCCAATAATATATATCTAGGCAACCATTTTGTTATATAAATAAACTACACATGACAAAAGAAAACATCACCTTACGTTCACTACTTTGGACAGTAAAAGGACTGTTCTTCACATCAATAAATTCTACATCTTCTTGGAATAACTCTGCCCCCCAGCGCTCAGCTTGACGTCGCATCCTAGATAACAAAACAATGTCAAGTTTCTTATTTACTTAACAGTCAAAATTGTAGCACCCCACACAAATAATTGACTCATGAGATAACAGAAAGTCCAAGAAGTAGATTTCCAAACTTTTGATTTACCGATCCATTAAATCAGGACCAGTTATTCCATCTGGAAACCCCGGGAAGTTCTCCACTTCAGTGGTGGTCATCAATTGTCCACCAGGAACGCCACCTATTTGATACCCCTCAAACACAACAGGCTTCAAGTTGGCACGAGCTGCATATATTGCTGCTGTGTATCCAGCAGGACCTGAACCTATAATTACCAAATTCTCGACACCTTGAGCTGCAAAAAGGAAAATATGAATTCCAAATTTAAATTCCACATTTTTCCAAAATCTCCACAAGTCAAACTCTAAAAACAATAAAAAAAAAATTAAAAAGGTAATTGTATCAGTACCAAGATACTTACTGAATGAAAAAGGATTAGACAAAACCATCAAACAAAATCATATCATTATACATTCTCCTTCAAAGTGAATGAAGCTTGCATCAATAGCTAGAAGCAGACAACAGCACTTGTTGAGAACAATGAAAATTAAAAGTAAATTAAATAAGCCAAACCATTATGTAATAAAAAAAAAAATATGCTGAAAATGAAAGAAAGAAAAGAAAAAGAAAAAAGGCATCCCATCTTCATGAATAAGTCATTGAAAACTTACAAAATAAATCATGTCCATTATCATTTGTACTGCCTAAATCAATTGATCAGTGTTTTCAACAAATTTCTCATATCTAATGATAATTCCATTAGAACCACCTGTTGTACATATAGTCTAGGCCTGCTTATTTCAAAAGCTTTTTGACTATGATGCTTCTCATACAATTATAACTTAGCATTCCCAACTCCTTCTGTTACTTTTTAAGTTCCCAAATATAATCTTATCAATTAAAACTCCGTCAAAAGCAGATAGTTTATGGGACCTCATTCTGAACTTTTCTAGTCAATAGGATTAACGACCAATGAAAATGAGCAGGAAACAGGCTTGATCTTGATCCCAAATGAAAACCTGTTGTGATTCGGAATTTACTAATCTGACCTCTAATTACTCTCACAACAAGCCCGATTTATTGATGTTCATGATCAGTATTACCATAAGACTCTACTACCCTAACGAATTACGTTTTTGGAACGGCGTTCTAAAACATTGTACTCTAGCGTTCCAAAACGGTGAATTTAGCGACTCAAAGCGATCCCAAACTTTTTTCCTACTTATCTTAACTAACGGAGGGAAAAAATCAATTATAATGAATAAAAATATAAAAAGAATAGAATTTTGGCATAACAATATCCAAAAAAAAAAGAAAGGCCATATTACCCCTAGAATGTGTTTTTAGACTATTAATTTGAAAAAAAAAACATAAATTATGTTTTCTTAAATGTCTGATTATGAAAGAAAATTCTTCTAGAATGCCTTAATTCTAATAGTATGTTTTCTATAAGTCTAACCCTAGCGTACCATATTTTAGAACATGTGACGTACTATGTTTCCGTTCCCGTTTCATGTACCGGAACAATCCGAGTTCCAAGTAACATAGTTCATAATGTTAGAAATCTATTAGCACTCCTTGCTTATCCTCAAATCATGATAATCCTTTCAAATCCACATCAAATGACTTCTCCAAGACTAATAGACCCAATAGACTTACTACTTGTAATCTCTTAACTTTTACCATTAAATAAACAGCACTTCTTTCAGCCAAACCAAACAATATCATCAACCACTAGATGCTATTCTTTTCCATAAACTACTAATAATCTATTTTCTGGTCTTGGAAGCTTTCTGGTTTTCATCTTTCTCAAGCTGTTTATAATCTTTTTCTTTTGTTGATTTTCACAGATGATCAGAATAATATTGGAATGGGGAAAAAATAGAAAATACAACAAGCACAAGTGGAAATATTTTTTTATATAACATGAGAACAGTATCACGCGTGGACCTCACCAATGATACATCTAACATGAATAATGTCTCAACGTTTTTCTCTCACTGTTGCACATTTGTAATCAACTTCCTTCCCAACTTTTGAACCTAACTTGCAATAACAATCAAGGACAGAACCATACTTGGACAATGGGGGGCCATGGCCCCCTTCTTTGACAAAAGTTCACTTAGACCCTATAGATTTTGAGTATTTATGAAAAGAGAATATATATTGGCCCCCCAAAATTTTAAAATTTTTCCTTTTGAACTTTCAAAATTGAAGAATTTTACCTTAACCCCATAGAAATTTTTACATTTGCCCCAAAAAAATTAATAAAATTTTTCCTTGGACCTTCAAAAAATTCAAGATATTTTAACTTTCCCCCTCAACAAAATTTAGAAAATTTTACCTTGACCTTTCAAAATTCAAGATTTTTTTTTATCTTAGTCACTCAACAAAATTTAAAAAAATTTACCTTAGTCTTCCATTGCCCCCCTGGGCAAAATTCCTAGTTCCGTCCCTAATAACAATTATTACTCCATGCCTCAAACACAACCTTGCTTACCACTTTCTTTACTTTTAGCAGATTTATATTCTAAAACCTTCTCTAATTCCTAATTCCTCTTCAAGCATTGGATATGGAAGTCAAAGTTTCTCATTCCCAAAGCATGTCCCTTTAGATAATTACAATATCCTTTTTTCTCCACGGAAAAGAAAACATTTATATTGAAGGAAGGGAGATACGGATGAGCTCAAGCAACTTTTTTCATGAGCAAAAGGAAAACTAGACCTAGGAATTATGATAGCCTAGTTAACTTAAAAGAGTTTAGAGTTTGAGCAACTAACCTATGTTGCTACACAGCTTAATTTACACTAGGTATGGTGAAATGCTTCTTTGTTATTTAATTGAGGATTGCTACCAACAACTGAAAGTTTAGGCCAAAAATAAAGTCATTTAAGACTTAGAGATGGGAACATTCCCAAAGTGTTCATCGCATTCAGTATAAGTGCAATGGTTTCTCCTGGTTTCTAATCCTAGAATTACATATTGCTTGTCAGCTCAAAGCTCCTGACTACGAAGTTCTTTTCTCATGAAAGTCAAATACATATGGATCCTTGATTTGGATGAAGCTATGCTCACAAGTAGAGATGATATGTGATGTAGGACAAGTAACCAGAATTGTAGAAAGAGAAGAAAGGGAATAGGTAGAAGAGAAACGAGGAGAAGAGAAGAACAGAAAAGAAAGAATCAGAATGGGTAGAAAAGAAAGAAGAGATTTGCGAGAGGAGAGAAATCCAAAGGGAGGGAGAAACCAATATTCAATCAATTCAATAATCATCAAAACTATCTTAATCTTTACACACCATGCCCTATATATAGGCAATGTCAAAATAGAAATATAAGTAAAATAAAACTCTTACAAGTAACAATCCTAATAAAACACCAAGTCTAAGAAGACTAAATTTCTTGGTATCTTTATTCCCCCTCAATACGTCTCAAAGATCTTCCACTCATCCAAGATTCTAATTGATTGATAACCAACTAAGGACTCAAACGGCATGAGCACAGCCCTGCCATCTTAGTGTGGCTATCAAGTCATCAAACCATGTGCTTGAAAGCAAATCACTGCTTCATGTTGTTCCCTTACCCATGCCTAATAATGTACTCAAACTGCTGCAATAAGCCACCTCCCACAAGAGGTTCACTAGTACTTTGTTACTTTGCACTGATTCTCACCACATTCTTGTTTTGAATAAATTAACTACACAGCCTGTGAAACCATCTTTCCCTTTTGATGTTATACAATCAACCACAAATTTAAAGCATATGCTAAACACGATATGCCATGATCCCAGCCCTACATAGGAATGAATGACGACAATGGTAGTGCATTATGGTGTAATGAGAAGGCATGTGATATAACAGTATGAAGCTAACAAGTTTCTAGAATTCCAAAGATGAGCTTGTTGGTTATACATGGATTAGAACCTAAGCAACTAATGCCATAAGCACAATGGTTTGTCTTTTTCTCAGCATGACAAATCAAGAAGATCTATTTTTCTTAGGAGTAACATGGTTTTAAAAAAAGGCCAATACCTATCAGTTTTTGCAGGCTCTGCTACAGATACACCTTAAAATCGATGATACAAATAAACACATCCATATCAGCAACGGCTGATACAGCTGATACAATAACCGATACAGAGTGAAGTTATGGAATGAGCGCTACAATTAACAAGAACATATTCCAACTATTAGCCACATCCGTATTATTCCTTAGACAGCATCCCTATGACAACAATAGTGAAGAACAAGCGGCAGAGAACTATGAGCAGGTGAACAAGTGAGGAGTGGAAACATGTATAGCTAGTGGCAGGGTAATAGGGCATAATCAGAACAAGCTTCCACTAGTTGGGTAGAAGGTGAGATGATTTGTCTCAAAGATGTTCCACCGATCCAAGCGTCCACAGAGATGGTGGATTAGTTGGGCCATCAACAAATAGCATGAACCAGAAGCACCACTTTTTAAATGGTATATACATATAGTCATATACTGTAGCCATTGTAACCTGAACAATGAGCTGCAAAAGAGCCTTGCTGCAATGATTCAATATAAGAAAATTCCAATCCATTTTGCACTTCATGGCTTCAATGATTCAATATTTGATCCATAATCAAAGAGATGGATGATGTTGAGCATGTAAACTGTAATTTATTAGCCATTGGCCCATTAGTATTGCATTTGTCATATTATTTGTAATATTATTATACCAGCTTTAAAGTACCGACACATATTGGTATATGTTTTCTTTATTCTCATGAATTATCCATTCTATTAGCATTTCTAATTATTTTAGATAGTGAGATTCTCTTACTAGATAAAATGTACTTTTTCAGCCTTAAAATCAACCTAAAAAATTCAATATCATTAATAAAACATGGTTTTAGGTGTCACAATATTATTTAAAAATCATTGAAAACATATAAATTATGATAAATAAGGTCAAAACATGCCTATCAATGAGTTTTTTAGCATTTACTAGTTTCGTGACAAAAATTCATGACTCCTGTTACACATTGGCTGACACCCCTGATACCGTTATACCGCGACCGTCAGCTGGGCTGAAACCGCGTTTTAAAACCATTCGTACCCTGTCCTTGCTAAGCAACACAAATTGCCATTTATCAATATTGAGATCCTATATTGGAACGTTCGAGAGATTTTCCAAGATCGGATTGAGGATCATAAGATCCTACAAAAAAAAAATTGCGTAACAATTTCCATAAAAAAAGAAAGAGAGAAAAATGCGTCAAAATGCACTCTCTACAGCTTCTTTTCCGAAAGGATGATGGATCCTAAACAACAAAATGGTCATTTAGAAATATCCCTTGGCAAAAAATTCTAGTTTTACTTTTACCTTACTTCTACTCCCATAATCTTCAAGTTAATTTCTTATATTAGCCGTCAAGCTGTTTTACTCCAACTTATGAAACTTTAATCCTGAGTCTAGCTTCAGTAAGTATATATATGTTTTCAAAAAATAACATCAGCTATGGAAGAACCTCCTAAATATGACTTTAAGTTTTGATGATTAACTCGAATATAGGCTCAATGGTAAACCATGACGTAACTCCTGATTGGATATAAATTCACTTATTGTCCTCTGATATTCTAGCACTAGTTGTAGCTTCATCTACATTTCCTTGATCACATCAATATCTTGGCACAGCTGACACTCGTCTCTTTCTCCTTATGCAACAATTAGGCTGGATTTCCTATCCTCTTAACATCTACAACTTTAGATCTTAACAACAAATTCTACTCAATTCCAAATTTATTATTATTGTGTAAAGTGTATATCTTTTATTTTAATTGTAAGAATTTCACATATATTATTACTGTGTATCAAAGTGTATATCTTCTATTTTAATTGCCTTGCAATTTTTTTCCTACTTGGGCATTTGCTTGATCATTGTGCTATATCAGCACTAGTGTATGGTGAGAAGTAAGCAATGCCGGCTACAGTTTTCTATTTAGTTGAAGGGGGGTTTTAGTTCTAGGAATTTCTTACGAAAGTAATTGTTGATATAGAGAGAGTTTTTTGTAGGTTCTTTACTCTGTACTTACATGTAGATACATGATTAACATTTAAATGTTATCAACTGCGAATGAAAAATCAGTGCTCTCTTGGCATAATATGACTAAAATAGAAAATGCAAAATTTAGCCGAGTGTGAAACTTTCTGGGAGATTTTTCCACCAAACAATGGGTAAGGAGTTGTTGGCCTCTTGAACAAACTTCACAGACAACATATGATTGATTTGAATATTTCGTTGGGTACCTTTTGACCTTCATTAATAAACATTTTAAAATCTTGTGGCCCATTCGTTTTGGAAGAAAATCGCCTTATTTTATTAGTTGCTACATTATGAATTAACTAATTCAAAACCTATAGTTTGCGACCAACTTAATTAAAATTTGGGTGAGCCTCGAACAGAACAGGAATTGAATCCCAATTTCAGAGTGGGTAATTCTATATTTTCAAAAAATGGGCACTTATCAAAAAAAAAATATATTTTAAAAACTATCAAAAAATTTTTTTTTAAAAGAAAAAGACCGAATTTAGATTTTCAAAAAGAGAGTACAGTTCAAAGGTTTTTGAGTTGTTCCATTTTCACATCCAAACACATCTAACTATATATAATGCATAAATGGATTAATTCTAAAGTGGCCCAATTCGGGACAACCAAACGGGTCCCCTAAAATAAGGACTAGGTTGTCTGAGTCTGACAAGAAATACAATCAAACCCTCAAACCAAATACACGACATTGAAGAGTAAGAAGGCAAATCAAAGTTAAAAGAACTCGAATCAGAGAAGGAGAGAATTCTAGAGAGAGAAACCTGAAATTGAACCGATATTTCACTAAAATTTACCAATAGAACATTAGATAGGAGCCAAGAAGAAAAGGCACAAAGTTCATGTAGAGGGTGGGGTGGAGTTGAGTGTCACCTGAAGAGCTAGGGAGCTCATCTGAGGAAGAGGCGTCGGCTCTGACTCGAATTGAAGAGGAGGCAGAGCAACGAGTTAAGGCGCTGACAGCTCGGCCGCGAACGGGGAGTCGCCGAGTCGACCCGCCGGCTCTGAGTAAGATGACACTGTTGGGAGTTGGAAGAGGGGGACCGTTGGAGAGAGTGGAAGGAGTGGTGGCCATTGTCGCTCGCTGAGTCAGGCTTCCGATTCCGATTCCGATTCCGATTCCCACTCCGACTCCGTTTGCTATATTCGTAGCCATTTGTTTCGGACCATACAATATCCAATTCTCAACCAACGAACCACTCTCTCTCGACTCTTGGGCTTGTTGCCAAGCTAATACAGCCTTTGAAAATTATTCCCTATCTAACCTTTTCGATGCTTTTACTACCTACCCGACCACAAATCTATTATTTGCAATAATATAAAATTATTATTTTTTGTAAGTACATATAAAATATATGAAAACAGCTGGTCAGAGAGTAGGTAGCATTTGAACCGATTGTGTTATCACTAGAACTGATTAGATTTATTTGTTTAATGTAATTATAATTATTAAAATGTAACACATTTTGATAATTAGTGGGTGGGCATGCATGTAAAATTTGTAGTTACTGGCACCATCACCGAAGTTGATATTATCCATGTCGGCAATGCAATTTAGAATTCATAAATAATTGAATTAATTATTATGATAACTACGTACAGTAATTAGGTTATTTTTTATTTTACTTATTTGTCTTTATAATTATTAAAAATAAAATTAATTAAAACATTAGCAAAATAGATTTAATAGAACGATTTGGAAAAGAAAAAGATTCACGATGCGTTACCCAATCTCAAATACACTAATTTATTGGCCACATTTATAGTATCCGCAACTCACATTTATAGACATCACGGGTTAGGTTGATGGCAACTATTTTTTGTACACATTGGTGGTTACTAATTTTTTACCAAAGCACCTCAACTTTTTTGAAGATTCCGATCTAACGTTGGATTGAGTAGCTTAATTAGCTTTATTTAATGTTAATTATATTGTAAACAGTTATGTTTCATTTGGAATTTGGATTTTCAGTTAGAAAAGTAAAAGAAAAATGAAGAGTTTTGTTCTATTTTCTTTCACCTTTTCCTTTTTCACTCGAAAATTCAAGTTCCAAATAGAGTGTTAGTGAAAAGTAATTGCGATTAGCTTTATTTTAATCACTTTTGCTATTTGATTAATCCTATTAAACTTTTAGTAAGGTAGATTTTAAGAGTGTTCTTAAGGTAAGTAGTAATGAAATTGAGAAAAATTTATTTGATTATCTACAATTGGGCATTACATTGGGCCCCTATATGGGCCACTAATTCTTGGACAAGCCTGCTAGGTGTGATTTGAGGCCCCCATCTAAATTAGACAAGTAGTTGGGCTTAAAGGTTTGTCAACAATAATTCAATAGTGCTTTGTTGGGTAGACAGAAAACCTTCGGACTTTCTTTTGTTAATTGACATTCAAAGAATTGAATGGGCCTCGCCTCCCCGCAACCTTTCTGAAACCAACTTCTTAACAAATGACCCATAAATACTGAGGAATAAATAGCCTGCGGAGGGAAAGTCAATCAAAATTACAAGAGTAAATGGGACGTAAACACTTTTGTTTCATATATGCATGTACTAGCCATAATCCGTGTCTATGGCACTCTGTACAAATTTGTGCCCACAATATTGACCATTGACCATGAATGCTTTCAATTTTTTTTATTATATAATCATTATTTTCTAGCTAAGTAGTGAAAATTCATCTAAATAAATAGAATGTGTTTAACATGTTATTAGATAAAAATGAATATGGATGACTTTTTTAATTCACACCCCCTGTGCCTCACGACCCAAGTCGTGTATAACTTGTACCTTTGGATTTGAATCCCTGTCAGAAAATTCATAAAACTTGTGCACTCATCTAATTTTAATCAATTTCTTAAATAATTAAGTTCAACAAAATAATAATGCCTGAACCACACTCTGCATCTATCTATCTATAAGAAAATAACTTTTCAAAAAATGTTCTAAGTTTACAACTCTACACAACAAAAAAAATAGTATATTTTTGAAGTATAAAAAAACAAAAAGACCCTTAGTATATTTGGTGTTCTTTCTTCAAGCCAATCAGTAATATGTTTGATTTGCTATAGCTTGTTATCTATCTTTTTTTGTTATCCAGCTAACATCTCTAATGGAGTATTGACTCATTTTTCCTAATGAGAGGTCTCTTCACATTTAATGCAATGCACAAATAAAGAAAGAAAGGCAAAGACTTTCCTCTCTCTCTCTTCACTCCCTTCACCCTCTTTCGGCCAAATGAAATGCACAAATAAAGAAAGAAAGGCAAAGACTTTCCTCTCTCTTTCTTCACTCCCTTCACCCTCTTTCGGCCAAATGAAATGTCTCCTTACGTTTAATATAATAACGGAAGAGAGGGGAAACATAAGTCTCCTCACATTTAATGCAATAACAGAAGTGGAGAAAAGGAGGAAAGAATTTTCACTCGTGGTCTTCAATGGCCGAGAACCTACACAGCTAGCAACCTCTATGTAACAACACACAAGCCCACTTTCTCTCTCAAAAATAAATAAAAATACATCAATGACACCTTCTCATGCCCAAAGCCATGGAAGAAACACACACCACAATGTAAGACCTAATCACCATGGCAGCCATCATCGCTTCCTTATTTGGCAGCCACACACCAGCACACAACGTTGCAACAAGTGTTTTCTCCCCCACCATTGCTGCCCTCAACTTTTCTCCATCCATGGCCCATCCATTTTGTCTTTAGCAAAATCTGGCCGATATGAAATTCAGCATAACTATCTGCTCAGCATAATATGTTAGAATAAAATTATTCTTTTATTAAATTTCAAAACTTTATTTACATTATTTAGTAATTCAGTTACAAGTTTTTATTACAAAATTTATTACATCATTTGTTACATGGGATTTAATGGGGTGTCACAATATTTACTAGTTATTCATTGAAAAGTTTAATAGTCATAATGGCTAGTTTCTTAAAGCCTATATAAGTCTTATACTTGTCATTATTTGATATATATACAAAGGTGATATGCAAAGAGATACATACTTGTCATTATTTGATATATATACAAAGGTGATATGCAAAGAGATACATACTTGAGATATACAAGCTCTTCATTCTCTTATTCTCTTAATCTTCTATCAACCTTCTCTATACTTTCTATATTATGTTTTATGGGCAACCGCGACTGGGATGGTTCATTATTCTCCTGGTAGACATGACTTCTAAGGAGATAAACTATGAGCAATTGTGTTGAATCTTGGAGCAGCTGATGTCTTATTGTACCTTCACATAGGGAGACACAGTTGCTTTAGGACAGTGATTTCACGCCTCTCAATTCTCACAGGCTAGCTTTCCTGATTTCCTTTGAACGTATTTTATTATTCACCAAGTTGTATTTTGTTATGTTGTAATTTAGTTTATTCTAAAGCTACGATTATTTTGTGTTAAGGAGAATTATAAGATGTGTTTTTATGAATTCTTCTAATAATCTAAAGCAACTGTGATTCTCTTGTATGGCAGTATGCTATACAAGTGTGTATATTTGTGAAATCGTTAAGTAAGGTAAACTCGGTTTTATTGGTTCCAGAGGTTGGGTCTGTTATGTGAACTTAGTTTGTTATTCTGGTTACTCGTTTTCTATACAATATAAACTATGACTCTGAGTGTTTTTATTGGTTGTTTTTTTTTTTGTTATGATATATTAAACGTATGGTTTGTAGTGAATTCTCGTTTATACAATTTGGTAGGTCATAATGAAGATAGGTTGTTATCTGTGTACTAAATTTATCTTTTTTGTGGTAGTGCATATGGATTGTGTTCAATTGTTCTTTAACTTGTCTGAGGATATCTTCAATTAATATATGTATCTGTCTTCTATGCTTTTACATAAGGATGTGTATTTGACAAGTTTCAATCTGTTTTGAGTTTTTCCTTGTTTTGCTTTTCTGTTTTGGTATTCTATTTGCAAATAATTATTGAGTCTTTAATTGGCTATTGAAATTTCATAATTCTTATTGATAGTTTTATTAATATGATAAGGACCATTGGTTTCATGTGATTAGCTGTTTGCCTCTTATGTTTTAAGCATAATAATTCATTTATGAGCATTGGATTTCATAGTATAGTATATAGTATTAGCCTGTCAGCTTTGAATGGGTTTTTTAATTCCAGCTACTGGTTCATTAAGGAATTCATTTTATTTTAATATGAAAAACCTAGCCTTTGTTTGTGTTCTGTCCATGAGACTAAACTCTATAAAATTAGGTCAAGATGTAATGGTTATGAGTAATATTATACAATTCAAGACAAAATAGAAAACAAACCATTCACTCAAGAATACACCAGCCTTTTGCCGTGGAAACCCTTAAATGGGAAAAAAATCACGTGTCCCCTTCATCGGACAAAGATCATGTACTATAACTTATAGTTCAGATGGTTACAAGACTCTTTACAATCAAAACATATCAACTCATTAATTTAATGATTGTCTAGATCTTGCTTGTATTTACGATTTACCGTCTACGTGCTTGACCACCATTCAGATCCCGTTAGAATGGATTTATCGCCTTGAACTCCTTCAAGACTATTAATCTCTTCAATTGGGTTGAAGAAGATTGTTGTTAAGACACGTTTTTCAGCTTTTAGAAGATGGGAAAAAATTATCTCGAAGAGTTTTTAATTGAGGCAGCTCAAATTAGGTTTGGGGAAGTGTGCTAGGCTTTAAATAAGCGCAAAAACCCTAGCAGTGCGATTTTTAAAAATTCAAATTTCGCATAGCTCGATCTCTCGAGAACCCACGAAGATCCCGCGAGCTTAATCCTCATATTTTGCATGCTTATTGTTTTTTCCATCGACATCCCGCTACATCTCGCGAGGATCCTGCGAAATCCTACCTATTTAGCATGCTCACTATTTTTGCCTTCGACATCCTGCGTCATCCCGCGAGATCCCTCGAAGTTCATTGAAGTCTCTTAAAGTCCATATATCTACCTAAGATGTATTATATATGTCTCTCTTAGTACGAGCTTGCATGAATAAGCTTCAAATCCATTTCGAATGCTTGTGATTGATATTTCAATTTCCCAAATTATATCAAACTTGGCATGTCACGAAATTTAGCCAATTATATAATCTTGCAATCTCCCCCTTTGGCAATTTCGTGACCAAAACTTTATGCTACAAAACACATTATAAGGAAAAAATTGAAAAATGCAAGCAAACCCCAATCACAAGCATTTAAAATGGTTCTCCAACTGCACTTAGTATTATCCCTGCATATAAACCACTAGCAAACCAACAATCAATCAAGTGTAAGAGAGATATAGCATAAATAGGGTTTCCTCTAGTTTGGACTAAATTAACAAACTAAGCACGGGAAACCAACCAAATCAAACACTTTTACCTACACATACTGAACAACCAAGGGACAACAATACCATCAAGCGCAATGTATCATGATAACATGTATATATCAGTATATATTACATCAAGCATAGATTCTCTCTCCCCTTTTTGGAGCAAATTGACAAATGAATAGAGAAATAAGAGAAGATAACTAAAAGATATAAACATGATGTCTCTCCTTTGATGTATTCTCCTTCTAAATAACATAAAAGCACATAAATTTTCTTTCCCCTTTTTTGTCTCAAAATGATAAAGAATTATCAAACAACCACGCAATCAAGGACAAGAGAGATATGCTAAAAAGAGAAATATCATTCATGCAAAACAACCAGTAAAACCTGGACTAGCCTTTTAACAAAACAACACTTGGCTGACAACAGACTCAAAACTACAAGAGTGTTAGACTTAGTATGCTTATCATCAAAACTTAAAATATAGCACACGAGTCTTAAAATGACATAAGCATGAAAATATTAACATCAAACATGCTCAAAGATAAAAAGACTAAGAACAATTGGTCATGAGGTGATTAAAAATATATCAATGACAATGTATGATGAATGTAAATACTCGAATAAGATCAATAAGAATAAGGACCCTATACAAGATCAAAACTAGAGTTCATCATGGAAACCTCCTCTTAAACAAGAACGTTGTAAAAGTCAAACCCCCATGTCATCATAATCTTAATTTTTCAAGTATTCTCTTTTTCTTTCAGGACATACTCTTTTGTTCATTTTTTGAAGTTCCAACCTTATCTCTCCAAATTGAATCAAGAAATAAGCACAGAGATGGTGGCTTTTCACACACAAGAGTAGTCAGCCATCTCCTCTTGTCACATAATAAGGGTAGCCTCTCACACACTCACTAGTAGCCCTTTGCACCCAACACAAGAATATATCAAAAGAGAGGGTATACATGTGAACAATGTCAATCTAAACATTTCAAGTACAAGGGAAGTCATCTATGATGAGTGCTACAAAAGGATCATAAAAATTGAATTTCATATTCTAAGAGATCTTATGAGGAATGCACCTTTTAAACATGAATCACGAGTGTGATAATGATTACCAAAACTATTGACTTATCAGAATGCAATCAATGAAACACACAATATTCAACCTTAAATATGATATTACATCAATCAACACATGGGGAATATTTTAAGTTATTGACTAGTTCAACCAAACTAAGATACACAATAACAAAATATTTTTGGTTTTTCTCAAACATTTTTTTTTATGTTTTCTAATAAATCAAAGAAAACAGAAAAAATTAGACATTACAGACATTATCATAATTCTAGGAAAACAAAATAAGCATAAAGCACAAATATCATAGATTATGTCACAAATAGCCTTTACTCCACAAGGCTTTCCTCTACAAATTTCTTAGGAGTTTTAAAAGAGTCCAAATCAAATTTTCTCACCCTAATGACATTCATCTTAGATTTATCAATGAACTTTTGCGGTTGGTTGGAGTCCTAGGTCATGCCTTACCATTGTTATTCCTTCTTTCGCCATGATTTTTAAGAACTTGTCTTAACTTTAGTGCAAATCTATTCACATGATTGGTAAGGACTCTAATCTGATTTTTCAACCTCTCATAGTCATTCCTAGGTTGTTGACGAGTATAAGATCTAGAAACCCTATTTAATTTATGGCAATAAGGTTTAATA